>VZRQ01004333.1:1611604-1654023 GCA_013397975.1 Machaerirhynchus nigripectus
TAGCTGGGGATTGCTTTGGATGTGGTGGCTTAGTTTTATCTTGCCGCGAGAAAGATCTGCAGTGCTGTGTTGATGAGAGCTCTTTTTTTGCCGTTGCTTTTTTCAGTCCCAGCCAGGGAAAGTAACAGCTGCGGTGATGGCTGCCATCGATGCTGGGTACCGCCACTTCGACTGTGCCTATGTGTACCAGAATGAAAACGAAGTTGGGGAAGGGATCCAGCAGAAAATCAAGGAAGGCGTTGTGAAACGAGAGGACCTCTTTGTCGTCAGTAAGGTACGGGTCTGGTGATACAGGATATACCAGGGAATGCCTTTTTTTTTTTTTTTCCCAGTAACCCCTCAGTTCTTTATTTACCTACTCTGTTGTGCCGCATGGAACAATTCGAACATCACTTAAACCATTCCTGAGATTCCTAATTTACCTCATCCTCTAATGAGAATTATGCGGGGTCCACACCACAAATTTGGGTGATGCTTTCAACTTTTTCTGGCATGAAGTTATGCTATTCTCTTTCATGCACTGTCTGACCTTCTATTAGTCGTTTTTTTAATTTAAGTCTCGATAAGTGAAACAAGAATACTTCTGCTGTCTGCCAGGACACCATGCAGTCGTGTGTGCTGCCTCTGCACACCTTGCCCAGTATCACAGACCAGTCCTGCTTCACAGAACAAGCTCGACTTGAAGAGCTGTAGGATGACCTGCTTTCACATCACTTTTCAAAGGGGACAGGCACCCTGCTGAACAGTACAGAAGAGTTCCAAGAGCTTTAACCCAGAAGGTCACAATGTGCTTTGGCTTTTTATCTCCAGCTGTGGTGCACATTTCATGAGAAGCCTCTGGTGAAGGGAGCCTGCCAGAAGACTCTTGCTGCCCTGAAACTGGATTACCTGGATCTCTACCTCATCCACTGGCCTCTGGGGTTCAAGGTATAGTAACAGCAGTGCCCTTGGCTTTGTCTGTGAGTGGCATTTTTGAAGAGCTATGTGGCTTTATTGTCCAGTGATTGCTCTAGCTGCACAGATCATGCTGTGTCTGTTATGTACCAGCACTGCTCTGGTGCTCAGCTTTACGGTGGCCATGTGAGCTAGGTTGTTGATTTTTACCTCTGAGATCCCTGCTTGCATGGCATCTGCTGCCCTTTTGGTCATGGAAGAGGCAGACCTTGAACCCTGGGGATGGATTTCCCTGCTGGAAGCAGAAGTTATATTTCTTTCCTTTTGGTTATTGCTTGTGTTGCCTTCTACAAATCCAAAGTACTCTCAGCTGACAATGGTGTGGTTCCTTCTTTGTAGGAAGAGGGCTGTACTTTGCTGTCTGAATTCTTTCCTCTGCATGTTGCAGAATGACAAAATAAGAGATTGTTTGTCTTTCATTTCTGTCTCTAATCACTGAGTCCTTTAATACAATCCAGCTTGACCTGACCTTTGCTATAGGAGCTTTAGCATTCCACAGGCCTTGGAGTTAAACTTTTTAGTTCCTAACTCTTCTCTGGCTGCATGCAAAGGAACTGATGTCTCAGTTTGAGTATGTCCAAGCTTAGTCTTTCAGTGAGAGCTGGATCAAAATTTTCTTTCTACCTCTTGCTACCAAGATGAACTGTTCTTCATAACATCTGTGTTTTTAAAATTAGCTTGCTGTGGACAGAACTATCAAAATGAAAATGTGTTGGTGTAAATAATGAATGAGTAGAAAATAACTGGTTTTGAATGAAGTTGATACCTGGCAGACAGTCCTAACTGGGACACAGGGTGTTCTAACATTCCCCATGCCAGCAGCTCAAACAATGAGACTCCCCATGAAAGACGTGTCAGGAAATCTGGTCCCCTATAAGGTGAACTCATTCCAAGTCCTAAGCAGGTCCTTATTATGCATTTCACTAAAACGCTTCATTATGAGCAGGTAACGGCTGTGTAAATTTGTAAACTGGCTATAATTCTACTTTCTGTACTACAAACTGGAGACTTAAGTTTCACCATTTGGATTTTGATGAGCCAGGAGACACGGTGTCTCTCAGAAGTATCTGTCCATATTGGGTTGGCTGTAGGCAAAAAAACTGCCATAATACCATGTGAAAGCAAAAGAAAAGACTGAAGGCTATAGATAGTGAGTGTTAGTGTCTGATACATGTGTGGGTAATTAGTATAGTAATAAGGATTAATTTGTCCTGTAATAAGAGTTTATAGTATCATGGTCTTCAGCTGGTGTTAACCTCCCAATAAGGTGAGTTTCAAGCAATTTCTCTCTCACTGACAGGCAGGAGAGGAGCTGTTCCCTGTAGATGACAAAGGCATGGCTATCCCCAGCAACACAGATATTCTACAGACGTGGGAGGTAAGTTCAGCCACAGCAGGAGAAAGTTTAGACTGATGAAGGTAATAACAGCATCAGAGACTGCTGAGAAGAGAAGATGGTCTCATGTACGTAGAATTACTTGGGAAGGACTCACTGGTACAATAGCAAATTGTCCTGTATCAATTCATCATTTTCTGACTTGCTGTGAATTTCCATAATCTCAAAGAATGAGTCCTTTGAGTATGGGAGACATGGCACATATACACCAGTGCTCTGAGGTTTTTTCCCTCAAACATGAACTCTGAAAATCTAAACACTTATTTTAGGCTTCCTATGAGGGAAACAAGGGAGAATGTCTTCTTCAGGCCCTGCCTTTGTATACTAGATGCTGACTTTGTGCTTCTTTCTGTCAGGCCATGGAAGAGCTGGTGGATGCTGGCCTGGTAAAAGCCATTGGAATCTCCAACTTCAACCATGAGCAGATTGATAGAATCTTGAACAAGCCAGGACTGAAGTACAAGCCTGCAAATAATCAGGTAAGCTGCAAAGTGGCAGAGGCAAATGTTTGGTGGTGTTCTTTTTTGTGTGGTTATTTGCTGTGGGTTTTTTTAAGAAAGTTACAGAGATCTTACTTTGAAATAAGACTATAGACAGAGAGACTGGAGTAGATACTGCATTTTCTTCAATCTCACCCTCCAGCTGCTTCTGGATGCCAAGGTGTGGGTTTTTCATGAACTTTCTCTGCTACTGCTTGGAAATCTGGCAATGAGCAGGTCCAAAATCCCTTCTTGTCGGAGGAAAGGAGGGGGAACTCAGATGAGCTCTAAAAATTTCCTTGCAGTAGAGTAAGACTTGGTGTTTATATATAGAGAGAATTAGATGACCTTTTCATAACACTTCTGTGGAGAAGCCAGTTCCTGTTGCTGATATCTGAGAGAATTGACCAGGAGCATGCTTTATGGACTCAAGACTTAATGAAGGTTAGGAGGAAGGAGGAAATGGAGTTGCAAGGTAGGCGATAGAGCAGAAGTTGTATAGACAGCACATGAATAAAATCTCAGGAAAATTTAGATGGCAGGAGCCCTTGGAAGATGATCAGCTCAGAGGAACATCAACCCTGGGATCAGACCAGGTTGTCCAGGGCTTTATCCATCTCAAAAACCTGTGAGGATGGAGACTGCACAGCCTCCCTAGAGAGTGTGCTCTGCTGCCTGACCCCCTGCCTCGAGCGCACGGCCCGGAGAGGGAGTTCTCCTCCATCCAGTCTCAACCTCTCATTTTCAGCTTGCATTTGTTGCCTTCCTCCAAGCACCACTGAATAGCTTGGCTTGTCTTTGAATGACCTCCTTTTATGTACTGAGAAGCTCCTTCTAGGAGGCCTGAAGCCTTCCCTTCTGCAGGCAGAACAAGCCCAGCTCCCTCAGCCTTTCCCAGTATGGCAGGTTCTCCAGACCCTACCCATCCTGGAGTTTCTCTGCTGAATTGATGGCAGTCTGTCAATATTTCCACTACTGAGGGGATCTGGGAAGAGGGAAAACTGGACACGGTATTAGGAAGGTGGTCTGACAAGTGTGAGTAGAGGCAGATGATCACTTCCCACAATTTACTGGCTGTGTTCCTGCTGCTGGGGCTCTCTACTGGCTCATGTCCAGCTCAGCCTGTTATGACCCCCAGGTCCTTTCTGGCATAGCTGCTTTACAGGTAGTCAGGTTCCAGCCTGTGTTATTGCCAGGGGCTTTTCCTTCTCAGGTGTGTGGCTTTGGGCTTTTCCTTCCCAGGTGCATGGCTTCATGTGCAGCCTTGTTGGATTCCTTCAGGGTTTTGTTTGCCTGTTGTTTCTGCCTGAGTGGGTCCCTCTGAAGTGGCAGTCCTGCCCTTGAGTGTGTTGGCTGGTTGTTCCCCAGTTTGGCATCACCTTCAAGATTGACATGATTATAGACTGGCACAGGTTGCTGACAAGGACAAGTCCCAGGAAAGACCCCTGTGGGGTCTGTCTGGACTTGACCTTGATTCCTGTGGCATTTGAAGGACAGCAGTCAATTATTGATACCAGATTAGTAAAACTGGGTCGTTTTTTGTAGTATCTTGAGCATGATCAGTCCCAATGCACTTTTAGAAAACTTAGTGTAAGTTTTATGATACCTTTGAACATCTGCCACACCTCATTGCCACTATCACTGTATGATAATTACCCTTGTCTCTGGCACAGGGGTCGCTGATCTTGGACCTCTCACACTTGTAAATGTTTTCCAGCTCTAAATGATTTACTCTAATCAAGTTTAGCACAAAACACTGGGTCTTTGGTCCCTGTCCCTCATAAACTACTGCTTCTGAGGAAATGCTTGCAAGCCTGAAAGCTTGCTGTTGCTCACGCTTACCAGTTGGGCTAAGAGTGAGAGTGCTTCCTGAAAACACTTTTTCTGTGCAGATATTTCACATGTAATCCACTGTCCTTCATGTCATTGCCATTCTTTATTTGACTTCAGACAGGATGCGTGTTGGTTTAACTTGTAGTGAGAAATTAATTTGGCAAGGTAGTAATTACATAACAATGATACTAGCACTTAATTTAATTTTTCAACTTGAGTGCCAGCAGACAGGTGAGGATGACTGTGCCTTGCTTATGTTGCATAAATTCTACCGAGTGAGTAGTTGAGAAAACTAGGTGCTCTATTACTCTTAAATAGCTGTCTTTCTGCAACTGCTGAAGCAAAATAAATATGTATAATCTGTTCTAAAAATGGAGCTCTCTGTTCTGTTTAATATTCCAGCATGTCTAAGAGGGGAAACAGGCATGCAGGCCTCTGATAACAGCAGGCAGCTAGAACCACAAATAAAGCGCTCGAGGATGTAAACTGATTCCATGTTTTGCACTCCCTTGTTCCACCTGCCAGCAGCACAAGTTTCCAGGGACTGCCCTCAGAGTGCAGCTGCAGGAGGCTCAAGTGGCAGCGTAGTCAAAATGGTTCTTGATGTTGCCTGCTGAAAGAAAAGTAGTGCTCCCTGGTGTGCAACTATCCTGAAAGTCCCTCTGTGCAAAGTATCAAATATTCATGTTCATTCACTGCCTCCTGACACAGGAATAGTTCCTGTTCCATACTGCATACCTGTGCGTTTGCCTGCCAGGACACAGATCCACTGTTAAGGAGCCTGTATTCCATTATGTAGCTATTCTTATGGAAGTTCATGCATGTGTGTTTATAAAAGGTCTGTAATGGGCAGTGGGCTGAAGGGCTAAAATCTGTAGCAGGCAACCCTTCTCACCATTATCAGACTAGAGGTGTTTAGTGTGAGCATTGACACAAAGCACATAAGGACTAATGAAACAACGCTGACATTGAATATGGTAGCTGTAAAAGAAAAATGTTATGGCATGTTTAATTGGGGATGAAAAGAGAACTTTGTACTTCCCTGGTCTGCAATCCTATTGCTGGGATTTTACTATTGCTCTCCTGGGTGTGCATTTTGCTGTCCCATTGAAGCTGGTCATCCCATATGCTGGAGATGATCTGGATCAGCAACGTTTTAGGGAGTTTGATTACAGTCCTTGGACCCTTCACTGCAAGGAGAACTACTATAAATAATAGAAAGGGGGTGGGTCATAGAGAAAACAAAGGCTGCACTATATTGCTTAAGAGACTCTAAGTTAGCACAAAGCTCAGCCTTTGATTAAAAACTGATCCCTGGAACAGGTTAAAGCAGTAAAGTCACTGTCAATCCCTATACTTTTATGTTGGCAGGTGGAATGTCATCCATACCTTACCCAGGAGAAGCTGATCAAGTACTGCCAATCCAAAGGGATTGCTGTGACAGCATACAGCCCCCTTGGCTCTCCTGACAGACCATGGTAAGGCTGCTCTGCCAGGGAGCTGGTGTGGATTATGCTGGCAGTGCTGAGACTACACGTGCAGCATGAACTTTTCATCCAGATACAGATCTTAACTAGGCTGTACCTATGGAGGTTTCTTGACACTGAGCTTATTTTCTCTGTGCAGGGCTAAGCCCGGGGATCCTTCCCTTCTGGATGACCCCAAGATCAAAGAGATTGCAGCCAAGCACAACAAGACCTCAGCACAGGTGGGTAGGTGCCAGAGTACCCCTTCCTGTAGCACAGCATAAAGGACATCTAATGACAAGGTAGAGGCCAGGCTGGCTCTCCATTCCCTATCACCTGTGGTGTCAGGTAGCAATGCAGGTTTGTTCCTCATGTGGCCTTCCATGCATGCTTGCAAGGGTGCTCTTGACCATTACAAGCAACATTTTCTTGACCAATCTTCAGATGCTGCCACGTTTGTCTTCCCATCTCAAGTCCTGTTGCAAAGAGGGGAACATTTGAATAGCCTACTCAAAGTCTGGGTGGGAAGGAAAGGAACTGAGTGTCACTAAACTGCAGGAGAGAGGAGAAAGGAGGCCTTGTGGGATTCCACCACTCCTCTATGTGCACTTCAGGAAGTCAAAGAATTGGGGTATAATTTGAAAAGCAGCTCCAAATAGTGGGTCATTTCTGAATTGTGCCATTTACAGCAAGTAACTGCTAAGCAGGCTCTGCCTGCCACAGAGCAAGAGCCATCCCCTCTCTGATGCAATGATGTGCCTCTTGCAGGTTCTCATTCGGTTCCACATCCAGAGAAATGTGATCGTCATTCCCAAATCAGTCACCCCACAGCGCATTGTGGAGAACTTCAAGGTGAGTCGTTAGGAGTGAGCTTGGGTGCATGGCATATCCAGGGATGGCTTGGCTTCTCCCTGAACAGCAAGAAGTGATCCTTTCTCACCCTTCCCTGGTGCTCTTCTGACAAGAGGACTGGGCTTTTTCTCCATGTGTTTACCTACAGTCTCCTGAGGGCTGAATTTAAGATTACAGTGGGAGAGCAGGAGTGAACAAAGCTTTGGGAAACACTACATCCCGATAATCTGAGCAGTCACACTGTGATTCTTCCTGTTCTGTGTCATGTGAATGAGTCATTTGACAGTTTATTTGGGGACTGAGTGCAGTAGCACACCACAAAAGACTTCTGTAGAGCAAGCACTTTTAAGGAAATAGTCCTGGTGTCCGTAAACTGTGTTGCTGCTCTGGATTCAGGGGTCTTGGACTGGACCCAGTATTAGGATTTTGCTTCCAAGCACTTAGTAGCTTTAGGTGGAATATGGAGGTGTTGCAGCTGGTTCTTTGGTGTAGCACAGAAAGATGCATCCTTCACAGATGGAGGATGGGGGCATTCTGCAACACAGCACTCCCCAAACTTCTCAAAACAACTGGCATGTGTAACTGCAACTTGAGACTATAATTCCTACCTCTCCCTGCTCACCTCCCTTCCCCCCCATTCCTGTTAGAGGAGTCTCAGAGATCCAGAGTGTCATCTCTTTCCTTTCCCTTCATGAAGCAGTCACTTCTACTAATGAGCACCCTACACTGTGGAATTGTTCTTTTATTTTGTGATTTTTTTTTTCCCTTAAACTTTTTTTTCTTACAAACACTGATTTGTTCCAAGAGGTGATTTCCAGCTTTTTCTCCTGTTAGGTGTTTGACTTTGAATTGACTAAAGAAGAGATGGCAACTATTCTCAGCTTTAATAGAAACTGGAGAGCCTGTGAAATGACCATGTAAGTGGCACTTCCTTTTCTTTAAGCAATTAAGTTATCACATAGTTCAGTAAATGAAGTTACAGACAGTAGGTTTGCTTGAAATTCAGGATATGCAAACTCAGTTTTCAAAGGGGTCATCCTGTAAATAACTTTCCAGAGTAAGGTTTTTTAAATACTCGTTTTATGAACCAAAACATGATGAGCATTGAGCAAACTTCATTTTCAGTTCAGTCACCAAGAAACTCTTTGTAGCTGGAATTGCAACAGGAGGCTTCTTATTCGTAATTTTTGTTCTGTCCATATTGGAGGAATGAGCATGATGCAGACTTAAAATCTTGATTAGCTTTGCTTGTGGTGTTTTGTCTTGTGCTGGTGACTCTTAGGTCCATTACAAAATCTGTGTGTTCTTCAGGAGTTGTTGGGAAGGTAGATGAACGTTCAAAATGTGAGGATTTGCAGCTCGGAAGCATAGAGCCAGATAGGAAATATTCTTTGGAATGCAGCAAAAAAGGTCTTCCTGTCAGTAAACAGCAAAACCTTGAATTAGGTGTCTCCAAAGCACCTCTAAGTCCCATCATCTGAGATGCTCAAAGCCCAAACAACAGAAGGCACTCAAAATGTTTTTGTTTGGGAATGCAGCATGTCCCAAAGAGAAACAGACTTTGCTTTTATACAGTTCATCTCCTCCCGTGGTGGTTCTTTGAAGTGGCTACAGCTGCCTACAATGTCTTTGGGACACGAGATAATCTTTGCTTTTTGATTTCCTCCAGGTCCAAAACTCACAAGGGCTACCCTTTCAATGCAGAATACTGAAGATGGTTTCCTGCCTTTCTCCAGGCTTCCCAGATATGCTTCTGCTGTTGCCTATGAGTTGTCTATGTAGCTTTTTCACTGCATCAGACACCCCTCCACACCCCCATTTTTTTTCCTTCTTTTTTCCCCACAAGGATGCAGTATATGTACTCGGTGACTTTTGTGCTGTTTTCTTTTTTGGAAGAAGGAAGTGCTGAAATGGTTCTGAAGAGCACACTGTGTGGACTAGTAGGTTTCCTTTGCCAAACAGCAAGTCTGGAATCGGTAAGCAGAAAGCATTGAGCAAGTTTGAACAAGGAGTCACTTTTATTTTGGAATACTGTGAATTGGAGCTAGTGACTATTGTTGTCTGGAAGGACCAGGATATTGGCAGATATTACATAAAGAGGTCTGCTTTTTTTTTCTGATGACTTTTGGGGTTTTGTTTCTTTGTAACACTCCATACTTTTTTTCTTCCCTCTAATTGGAAGTATAAGTTGATTTCTAAGTGGTTTCTACATGGGTAGCTCTTTGAAAAGTGTATAGATCCTGGTTTCTCGGTGATATAAAAGCTGTTTTGCTTATAATAAAATACAGTTTCATTACTGTGTGTAATGAGATGGTTATTTCAGCAGTGCTCTAATGGTAGTGATGCTGGAGCAGCTGTGTAATATCAGCTGTCTCTAGAGGTTACACAAAAGCAAGGAAATTACCATCCCCCCACGAAATCATCTGTTGATGTTGACTTCTTACGTGTGCTCTGGGAGCTGCCTGCTGTTCTCATGGCTGAACTTGTGGCCAATGAGTCTGTTTGTGCCTCTCTTGAAATAGAACTGTTTTGGTTCTGACAACCAATACAGTCACGTTTAATTCAGTTTTTGTTTTACTGAGGTGATAGTATACTTTGGCTAGTAGAGAACTGATTCCACTGAAGACTTGAAGCCTACGCAGCATCTTATGGGATTGTTTTAAAAGTTGCCCTCTCCAGCAGAGAGCACGTGATGCAGGAAGGAATTCTGTGCTTGTTCAAGATACCATTGGCAAACACAGTAAAAATGGGTTTCCAAGAAAATCCTTTGTCATGGAGCTAGCAGATCAGAAACTTAATGCTCTGTTCAGGGAGCACAGAAAAATAGGCTGGTACTGAACTTCTGGTAGGTGAGGTGTGTTTGTCCCTTTGTGATTTTCACAATACTTGCATGTAGTGGTTTTAAAGCTGTTGCCACCCGAGAGGTGCTCAAGACTGTTCACAAAATGCATTTGGGCACTGGTAAAAGCGGTGGCTAATGTTGAGTGGTTTTCTTGCATATTCCTGTGAGAGCATTTTTTAGATGTCTGAGTAGATCTGGGATGTGAGTGGTCCCTCTGAGAAAGGGGGTTCTCTCTGAACAGATGGAAGAAGGGAGACACCAGGGCTGTTAATGCATAGCCAGTCTAAGTGGTAAATGTAGGATTGTGATTCCATAACTGCGTAGAAAACCTTAAAGTGAGCTTGGCCAGGGTAAAATGTAACATGAAGGCAAATTGGTATCAAAGTGTTTGTGAAATAGGTGGTTTGTTTCCTGGTTCTGATCAGAAGGAGTCTGACTAAGGAGTCCTACTAATTTAAAACTTTTCTTTCGAATGAATACTAACCATTACATTGAGAAAGCAGATTTTTTTTTTTGTAATTTTCAAAGTCTTTTTAAAAATCTTTCCAGTAATGCTGAGACCAAAATTAGCATGCAGCACGTTTTTGGTCACAGTAGTTTACAATAGGCTGAACAGACAAGGTTGAGTTAACTTAAAACATGAGGAGGAGAGAATCAGTGTCTGACTTGAAGCAATATGCTCCCCTAATGCTGATTCTTCTAATATAAATTGATTATAAATCACTTTTAATTCTAGGCTTAAAAGCATGTACAGAAAGCTTCAGCTCTGCAAGTGTTTTGGGAATCTTTAATGTGATAAACAAAAGCCCTAAGGCATCTAAAAAGGCCAGAAGAGCTGATGTTCTTTGCTTAGTCTGAGATGTGACAAAAAACTGTTCAGGGCAATGTTGACTTGCTTGCAAATAACATTTTTGTGACAAATGTGTTCTGGCAAGAAGTTACATTGAGGGTCAGGGTTCCCAGAATAGTACATCAGGTCCTGTTAGTTTCCTCTGTTTTCATTTCACTGTAACTTTCATAAAGTTTGTGCCTGAAATTTTCCATTCTGGAAGTAGGAATTTTACTGGAGACAGCTTGGAGACAGAGCTGCTCCACAGCAGATGGGAGAGCAGCTAGCACTCGGGGTGGAGTGGCATTGTAACAGGCTCTCTCTGTGTTTCACTGGGTGACTTAGTGGGAAGGAATTTGGAAAGGGTCGTTCTGGGACACAGTGCAGCACTCAGCCGGCAGAGGGCTTGGATCTTGGTGGAATATGAGAATGGGAATAGCAGGAAAACAGAGAAGCACCTTGAGTGCAGGGGTAGTGATGCACAAGCTTGAGCAGAAAGCATGGGAAGGGAGTGACAGGAAACCCTGTCACCCAGAATGGTTTTGGGTTGCTTCTCCAAGGGTAGATATAATTAAGGCTGAGACAGAGGAAGAAGCAGTCTTCCTTTAGTCTAGGCTGATCTGGGAATTGTTACAGTAAGGTACAGTCTGTTGTACCCCCATGCTTCTGCCATGCTCTCTGCCTGCAAGAGCAGAGATTTCCTTTCATCTCCTAAAAGGTGAAGTGGAAAGATCAAAGAGTTTGACATCCGGAGCCTCGCATTCCTGCTAACTGAGCTCTTCCTGCTAAAACTGTTCACAGCATTTGTTTTTGTATTGTGATTTGACAGATCTCTGGGTTTCTGATCAAAGACATTTTTAAGGACAAATACAGTCTTGTAGCTCTTCCAATGAAAAGTGGTTGTGTTTTGTTTTATGTTCTTAATTTAAGAACTTGTAGTTCAGCTCCACCTTGTCGGCCTGTTCTTAGACATCCTCGGGACTCTGCTGCAGCAGCTGAGCTGGTGTGATACTGTAGCACACCCTGGGAAGAGGATTTCCAGCCTACAGGAAAGATTAAGGGCAGCTAACAGAAAAAAACATGTCCTTGGGAACTGGTAGAATCAGTACTTGCACAAAAATTGTTTCACTTCCAGCTGCACTCACTGCTCCAAATGATACCGGATTAGGAGGCCTTTGTTCCATGTTTAAAAGAAAGTGGCTCTCACAGGACAGATCCATTTATGTGGTAGCAAAGAATGATGGTGAACTGATTAATCAGGGAAAACAGGTAGAGAAAATCAGCATGGAGAAAGCAAGATAATGTTTTTCAAGTTTTTGTGGGTAGTAGAGGAGAATACATGAAGTATTTGGAATTGGCATCCTGCTGGTTGAAGGTAGGACAGCACAGATAGTCTGACAGGCACAGCGTGTTTGTTTCAGGTTGCAGTTGATGTTTGTTTGAGAGAAAATTACTTTACTCCTGATACTGGAACACAAACACACGGGCCTGCCTGGCTGGCATAGCTTTTTATATGATCTCTAATTTGGTGTTTGCTTCCCTCAGGGAAAAGGGGGATAGGACCTCTCCTCTTGCTGAGCTCACAAGACTCACAAATGCTACGGAATGCACTTGTTTCAGAGTTGTGAAATCTGGGGCACAGGAAACTACAGTATTCAAAATGGGAAAAGAAAATCCTGTCTTTGGATTTTAATCTGTATTCACTGTGTTGAACATACAACTAGAAATCTGGAGTCTTTTGCTTAACTGGGGAGCAGAACAGTTAACGTGGGACAAATTATTTTGATTTCAGTCACTTAATACTCCCCTGGTTTGTCATCTGCAAACTGTCAGTAACTATTTGTCATCCCTCCCTCTGCCTTGTCCTTGGTTTCTTTAAGAGTACAGAGCCCTGTCTTATTCTGGCAGGACCTTGTTTATTTTAGCTGTGAGGCAGCTCTTAAAATTCTTAAATAGGCCACATTGCTATTGCATTTTAATTTGTTAAAAGTGCATGGTACAGGCCCACTAGTACAAACATCTGCAGAATTCCATATTTTTTCCCAAATTCTTAAGGAAAAAAAAAAAGCTGAATGCAAAATCTGGCTTTTCTGAACTGAAACAGGCCTGATTGCAAGCCAGCTGGTAGCTGTTCATAAGAACAGCTGAACTGAATCAGACTAAATCTCTACATATTGCAGCATCTTGAGTCCAGCTGTGGTCAAAGTAAGGTGCTGAAGATGAGTAGGTTGAGCATTGCAGTGGAGTGTTCTCTAAATATTCTGACAGCAGGTTATGTTCTTTTATGTTTAACAGCCATCAGTTAAGTCTTTGTTGTTCAGTTACCTTCTGAATCTGTTATGTTCCAAGGGAACGATGCTTCATACTCACAGTTTGTGAAGAATTGCCATTTCTTACTTGTTTCAGGCTTGTTTTCTGCTAGATTCATTTGATGATGCTGGTTTTTACTGGTCTATTTCCAGTCACGCTTTGCAAGCTGCTCCAGGTTTGATAAACATCTGGCACAGCTCCTTGTACTTGGTGTCAGGTCAAGGAAAGTCTTAGTTTATTTACCTGCCATCTGTATAAATTATACCTAGGCCATTGATTATGCTAGTCAGTCTTCTGAGTGATAACAGTAAGTCATGTTTAAGATTCAGGAGAAGGCAAGGAGCAGTACTTCTTGTGTAGAATGGCATGCAAAAAGTTCATGAAATAGGTTTGTATCTTACTGTCTTTGGCTTCTCATTCAGTTTGCTTTTGAATGATGTTGACCTCAATGTGAGAGAGCTTGGAATTATAATAGATGGAAAACTTGAGCAGCGATGATCAGCAAAGAGTTTTGGATTTTTACCTATTGTCCATTACCTGTGTTATCCAGTTTTCCCTCCAAAACAGGGATGTAACATTTTACTTTTTTCACCCAGCCCCTTTGGAGCTTTTCATGAGGCTTGACTCTACCAGAACGGATGAACTCCACAGTAAAAAGCTGAAGTCATGGGACAACACTTTGTGATACAAAGACAAAATGCCAAGCTAAGGTGTTTTCATTTTACTGGGCTCGTTGGCACAGATAATGTCGCTGCTGACTAGGAATGATGTCTGTGTGGGTTTGGTGTAAGAGCACTGTTGCATAGCTGATAGAAACTGAAAATTAATTTGGGATACTGTAAACCTTTCCGTACAGCTCCTGGCAGCAGGCTCAGAGCTGTGCTTGCTGTGAGGCGCCAACTCTCTTCTAGAAAGACATGTTGTCAATAGGCTGTGCCTCTGCTGCAAAACAGGGGGGCTTTATTTCCCAGTAACTGACACCACCCAAATTCTTCTCCTTTTACCTTTACTAAAGTCTCTGCAGCTGAAAAAGATCTATTGTCTCTGAAACAAACGCACAATCTCTGGCTTCTAACTTGTTTTGAATTTTTTACTATTATATGGCTACTGTGATCATCTAGTCTGACTTCCTGCCTACCACAGTCTATAAACATCCTGTAAATAGCTTCAAGTCTGATAGCTGTGATTAAATCGGAATGTGGTTAGAAAATTCCTATGAAGTAGAGAATATTTCAAGACAGGCTGTACACCACAGCTTTATTGCTGTATTGCAATAATTGTGCTGCTAGTGCTGTAGATTGACAAGTGACCAAAGGCTGAATACCTAGGAGCAGAGTACCTTCCACGGAGTTCACTTTCTAATTGCTTCTAGGATGATATCCTGCAACTGGCCTTTTAAATGTAGCATGTTCAGGAGGAGGAAAAAGAGAATGCCCATTACAGGCACCTTCCTGTCCATATCACTGCTTTAAAACTCTTCAGTGTCAATTCCTGATAGAGTTTTTCAGACCTCTTTCTTTAGAAGAGTTGCTGTAGGAAATCCAGTTTGATGGGAATTGTGCTGTTGTTTGTAGGGCACCTGTTATTCCAACATCTTGGAAAAGTCTGAAGTAGCTCAAAGATTCATCATCATTTCCTTTATCAACTACAAAGAAAATCAGTTGGAAAAGGATGTGCATGAAATGTGTACCCTAGTCCTGAACCTTAATTAACTGTCCTTCCTCTCTGCATGCAGTGCTCAGCCACATTGTTCTTATACTGGGCTGCAGGAGCCTAAAGCAAGTACAGGGGTTCTCAGTCAAGTGTTAGAGTTTAGGAGCAAGAAGCCTTGATTAACAGACACCTCATTAAAACACCAGCATGGGCTGCAGCAGCACTGACTGTTTTTTCTTCTTAACCAGAGAGAACAGCATCCAGACACATCCTTTGAGTCAGAACACAAGCAAACAGTACCTAGGGAACAGTACAGGAGAGTGAAAATCTACTGTTGGCTTCTGTGAGGCTGCCCAGCTTTTCTGCTTGCTAAATATGACAGCTGCCAAACAAAATAATTCCTGTGTATCTCCTTTATCAGACTTTGGATTTTCTGGGAGAGATTCACAGTCTTAACTGCAGCCATTCTACTGATAAAAGGAGTATTTATATACTCTTGCAGATACTACAAACCAAACACACAAATCTCCTACTAGTTTATTAGTTTTTAGCAGTTCATAAATAGGAAACCTCATTAAGAGCTCCTGAATCATAGTTCAGCAGTGTCCTCTAAAGAGCTTTCAGTCTGGTACACTGGAATTACTGAGCTAAGCATCTCAAGCAGCATGCCAGCTCATTAAGATATTCTGATGTTAAATGGGTTGATTGGTATTGACAGTTAAAAGAGAGTGTATGTACTGATGTTTTTTCCAAAAATACAACTAATCAGGGAATTTAAATTTTCTCTGAACTTTGTCAGGATTTGTATTTATGACAAAGACTGCTTTTCCCTAATCCAGATAGATGGGTTTATTAAACTTCTTTATCATTACTAAATTGTAAGAGAATGTGTATTTTGCTGCAACTGAAAATTGTGTTACAAGAGCAGATAAAGGACTGATACAACTGGTTGATTAAAAAGGGAACCAAATGCATCCATGTTCAAAGATAACTGTTCAGAATACCTGTGAGCTACCTTCTCCCATTTTTTAATACATATTCCCCTTCTATCATGAATTAATACACAAAGTATTGCAAACTGCTTGAAAGAACAATAAATGGTCCAGATCCCCAGGGGATCTGAAGCTGATGCCTACATCCGTCTTCAAAAAAAGGATAGTCCTTGTGATTTTTGCATCTAGAAAAAGAGAAGCATGATTAAATCATTTTAAGGATATAGTTTTAAGGAAAAGCTTTTTTCCCCTGGTAAAAGCTTTGCAGAACTAAAACAACTATATTTAAAAACACTTGTGTCTGCTTAGTGTCCCAGAGCAGTGGAAGTGAATGCTCTGTAACCTTTGCGTGTATCAGTGACCTTGTTCTCAAAAGATAATGTATCTTTTGCTCAGCTGAAGTTCCCTGAGACACTAAACCTCTCTCTTGGGAACTCCCAAGCCCACAGGGTGCTGTTAGGCAAGTGGGTAACTTGGGGAAAACTGAATAAAATGCAGGTCTTGGTGAGCCTGTATCAAACCATTCTGTTATCTAAGCACTGCCTCAATAACGTTGGCAGGAGTACATAGGCACAGCTCTTCCCTTCAAAAAAAACCTTACAACTCTCATTCTTAAAACAGAGTTTATTTACTCTGACTGTCCCTTATGTAAAGGAGCCAAAGAAAACCGGGGGGAAAATTGCTGCTTATTTATTTTTGGTATTTCCAGCTGATTTTGATTTTCAGACAGCAGTTTGGTATGCATCCAGTGCAGGGTATCTTAAGAACGTTGTGCCTGCAGAAATCCCAGTGTTCCCTGCCTGCCCAGGACGGGCAATGCTCTGATAAACCCAAGTGTGAGATTCCAGCAGCTGTGACCAGGTGTTGGCTAAGGCTCCCTCTCTTTTTATTTGTAAGTGGGGCTATCAAACAGTGTCTGTTAAGAGGGTATCCAGTGGTAAGGCAATCCTGCTAAAGCCTGCAGGAGGAGGAGGAGGAGGTACTCACTCTCTTAACGCACAGATGCGATAGCGCTTCTTGAAACCAAGGAGGGTCTCCATCTCCTCTTTGCTCAGTTCAAAATCAAACACCTGCAGCAAGGTCCCAAACAGCTGGGTTACTTCAGTTGGCAAAGAGACAAGAAGGTTTGTTTGCAGAAAGAATGCCAAAAGCAGGCTGCAGCACTAGGAAGTGTGCAGTTGGCACCCGTGTGTGGAGAGCAGTGAATAAATGTGTACGGCTGCAGTGCTGGTGGGGTCTGCCTGCATCACAGCTGGATCACAAGGTGGAAGAGTTCAGCTCTTACCTGATGTGTTCTAATGAAGACTTGGCTCCTTACTTTCAGAGTGACTTTTTGCATTCATAAAAAAGTAATAACCTACATGGTATCTGACAAAGGTTTTGCCAGTTCTAAGTTTGAGGGGGGTAGTTTGTACCAGTGGCAGAGTGGGGGTTTTTTCCTGGGTAGTTTAATGCCATTAATGACTCTGTAAGGTGTCCTCTTACCTTAAAATTTTCTTCAATACACTGTGAAGTGACAGATTTGGGAATCACACTCAGGTTTCTTTGAATCTGGAGCCGGATAAGCACCTGCAGGAACACACAGGGAATTTACAGATGAGAAGTGCTGCCTTTGTTCTGAAAGCTGAGAACCGAAGGTGCCTGCGTGGTTACACAGAGCAGCTCTACTGGTAATCAGAGAGGGCTCTCAGAGGAGGAGCACTACCTCAACCCTTCCTAATTACGACATGAGCTCATTAAATCCTTCTCCATCTCTGACGCTGAGATGACAACATGGGAGTGCATTGAGCAAGAGTTCAGGATTGGCAGGGATGCTGTGTGGAGAGACAGCCAGTGTGCCAGTTAAAGCCCAAAGCCACTGCTAACCTCCTGTCCATCACTAAAACTAAACTAGAGAGGACATTTTTCTAAAGCATTAAACTGTGTACAAGAGACAGCTGCAACTCCATGTTATTATTCCAAAATACCTCTGCAAATAGTTTTTTAGCACAAGTGGGAAGAATACATGTCAGCAGGGAAAATAACTCTGATCAGTATTAACCTGAGCTGGGGTTTTGTTGTGCTTGAGTGCAATTTCCTTAATTTGAGGATCATCCAAAAGGGAAATATGGTCAGGCTTGGACCTGTGAAAACAAAAACCAGGCTTCAGCAGTTGAATGCCCCATTGTCTTCTCCCTCAAGCCCTGTATCGTAAGCATATCATTTAAACAATTAAAAAACATCATCTCGCACACTTTACTTCAACATCTTGTTACTTCAGTTCCTGCCTTCATTCTTTTCTTGTATAACAAGTGAGCACATGAGAAGAGGCCTGTAGTTTCTAGTAAAAACAGGTCACTGTGACACATTCATGTCCAGCCTGGGATCAGGCTGGGAATTTCTTTGATCCGGATCCCAAGAATTTCATCTTGTCCTTTGCAAGCACAGCTGCTCTGGCAAACGCCTTGTCCCAGATCAGAGAAAGCCATGAAGATGGGAGTAAAAGCAAAATTTCTGCATGTTATCCATTTAAAAACTTAATCCCTTTGTCTCAGCGGGACTGCAAAGTTGCTATTTGCATAAGCATCTGCTGCTTTGGTTTTTTGTTTGGTTTGTTGTGGGTGGGGGCTTTTTTTAGCTCAGAAATTGTCCTGCATGTTTAATAAGCTCACCAAAGCTCAGTCAAGAATTCTCTTCTCTGCTTTCATCAACCAGTTGATCCTTTTTCTTCGAAACACGAAACTGTAGTAGCAGCACGGGTATGAATTAGTGGCCTGAGTATCACAGTAAGTGTGAGGTTTCTGTAGGTGTGATTTTTAATGAATTAGTAAATCTTTTTCTAATTACAGTAGTCATACTCTGAGGTTTCGTCCACATCCTAAGACTGGTTTACTGCACTGCCTCCAGTCTACATCTAAGAAAGAAATCTCACAGAACATTCTTACCCTGGCCAGTTGGGTGCTCCAAGGGGACAATATGCAGTGACAGAGATCCCTTTGGATTGGCAAAACTTAATCAGCTCTTCCTGAGGAAGGTAGGGGTGGCTCTCAATCTCAAAAACAACAACAAAAAAATTTAGGTTTCACCTCTCAGAAGCAGAAGATACTTCAAGGTTTAGCATCACTGTGGTGACCTACCAAGTGCCACGTCAGCTTTGAAAAGGTTCTTTTTGCAGGTGTGGGGTTTTTGAGGGGCTTTTAAGAGGTGTTCCACCCAGTGCAACACCCCAGACAGGTGTGATGTCAGTACTGAGGAGCTGGAGGACAATTTACCTGATTATTTGCAGGTTTGTGTCTTAAGCCTGGTTTGCTCAGGAGCCGATGGATCTGTTTGCATTTGAAGCTGGAGACTCCGATAGCCTTCACCATTCCCACATCCACGAGCTCTTCCATAGCCTAGAAACACCCCAGAGTCAGACTTCCTATTGAATTAGGTTGTTTCATTTTTATCTTCAGTGGTAAAAATCTTCCTGGCTGGGGTCCCCTTGTGCTGTGCCATTAGAACAGTGTGTGAACTCACATCATATGTCACTGTACAGATCAATAACAGCGATATTCACACAATTACTACACTATTATTATTTCTGTAAAATACTACTGTTTTTGAAATGCTATCCCCAGGCAGACCTTCACACAGATGAAAGAGATTCTTTTAGGGTAATTCCTCAGCTAACCAAATAGTCATCCTATAAGAAAAAAGCACCTTGTTTGGGACAGAGCAGCTCTACAAGGAGCTGTTACGAGACAGCTGGAACAGGATGGATACTGATCATCAACACCGATTAATTTCCCAAGAGAGATGTGCCATTTAGCAGTTGGATTATAGGATAAGCAACGCTGTGTTCCCCCTCCATCACCTATTTTCTTTCACGGTAATGAGCAATAAAACAGCCTGACAGCCCTAATTAGATTGCCACCTCCAGCAGAAAAGAAACAGGAGAAAAATAATCTGCTACCAGCCTTTAGAGCAGCAGACCCCCTTCTTCCAAAGCAGAAATAATTTTCATTTGAAGTTGCTGCCATAAACAGCAGCCTGAAACATCCACTTTTTTCCTTCAAATGAGCAACAAAAATGTGCCTTATTCTTCATCTGGCAGAAGGCAAAAAGCATCAGTGAATTCTTCTGACTCTGGTGAGTCTCTTGTCTGCTTTTGGCCTGGCTGTGCTGAGCACACGGTGGGAGTGGAAGGGAAAGGAAGCCCCAAGTATCAGCCAGGCAGGAATTTGAACTCATGCCCAAGCCTGGTCTCCCACGCAGCCTGTGCTGCACACAGAGTTTTAGCAAAGGACTTTGGCCAAGTTGCACTGCCTTCTAGAGACGGAAATTTGGGTGCTCTGGTACGCTGGCACAGGCATGCTGGCTTTCCTGGGGTCTGGACAGCTCAGGTGCAACTAGAGACGAGCATGGCTACAGCTAGAGCCACCAAAAATTGCCAAGAGAAAGGGGTAGGGACAGGAGCGACAACATCTGTTAGCTCAAGCCACTGCAGGGTACACACACAGTCAAAGATTTCCTCTTGTCATGCCAAGCCAGCCAGTTTAGTAAGCAGGAGATATAAAAATACCTAAATTTTGGCACAGTGACACGAAAAGGAGCCCAAGGACACAGAGAAATCAGCAATCTCGAATACTTTATGTCAGAAATTCTTTCAGAACAATTCCCACAGTGGAAAGCTTAGAGTTTTCAGGCTGTTATTTCAAACTAGCAAGATATTTTTGGCCTGTAAGTGAATGTACCTCCCACGTATCCAGAAAATCTGTATCTCTGGGAATGATCCTGCCGTTTCCATCTGCAGGAAATAGCTTCTCTCCTGCCTATCAGCACAAAAAAAAAGCAACATTAAGGTCAGCTGAATTATTAGTACTTAAAGAAATCACTTAGAAATTTGGGTGAGTGGAGCTGGAGACTGAGCTGGATATCCTGACTTATGTTTGTGGTGGGGTGAGACGTGGCCGAAACGAGTAACCTGTACCAACAGAGTAATCTTCAAGAGAATCTTGAGACTCTGTCCTGCAGGCAGAGGAAGGGCAGGCACTTCTGCGTGCCTCAGTCAGGTTGGGAGAAGGCCAGGGAGGTGACACGACGGGGAAATGAGGGTTTATTTAACCTGGGGGTAAAGATAAAAAGAAGATAAAAATCGGAACTAAGTAAATCATGTGTTTGATTCTGGGTAAGGAAATGGCAGCCAAACCCCACACCGTAAGAGGAATGTGATCTGGAGGGTCACATTGATCCATGGCTTGGAAATGCTGTGCAGGGAAAAATCAGGTGGTTTTTGTACTACAAGACCTAGTTTGAGCAGCCAGGACCTTACCTTTCCTCCTGGAGAGGTTTATCATTATGTCCTAATGAGGCTTACCAACACTCCTCGTTGGAGAGGACTAAAGACATGTCTGGTCACAAAGGAAAAGGGGCAGAGTCCTGACAGATGGATCCCAAGAATTAAAGTCACGATACCTTGAATCCCATGGGAGAGTGCATCAGGTAGAGATCCAAATAATCCAGCTGGAGGGCAGCAAGTGTTTTCTGGCACACCTCCTTCACCAGGGACCTCTCATGGAAGATGGACCACAGCTGTGGGGGAACACAAAGCCTGGGAGCTGCTCTCCTGCCCTCACAAGGGCAGAGCATCCCTGGCAGGGAAACACACAGCACAGACACAAGAGGCAGCTCAGGATGTGGCACAGCTTCTCATCTTGAGGAAGTGCCACTTGTGTGCACCTGGTTTTATTTGCGGTACTGTCAACTAAGTAAAATGAGAATGGGATACTCTGAAATTCCAACAATTATAACAAAGAAAATAAGTGAACCTGGTGAAAATCGACCCGCCAGCTTCCAGCAGATAGAAGTTACTTTATTTTTCCTACCATTGTTGTTGGGGGAAAAAACAAAACAAAGCATAACATACAGGAGTTGACAGGCTGAGGCCGGCGGCGCAGCGGGGGCGACCACGAATACAATAGCCCTGCTTCCTATCCCAGAGGCCACCGAGAGCACGGCCTCAGTTCCTGTCTCCATGGCTGACAATGGATATGGACTACAAAAAAACCCCCTCTCAAACCAAGCCTTTTGTTTCTCAAGGCTTGACCTACTCCTTCCCCCCGCAACCATCCACAAATTGCTTTGCCCTGACAGAGAGGAGTTAATTCCCAGACCAGCTTCATCCCGTGGCACTTTCCATGTCAGGACTTTGTCTCTCCTCCCGGGAGCTGGCCTCATGTGAGACACACTGTCCAAGGACACAGCTTGCTGACAATGAAGAGCTCTTCTTGCCTCACAACGCCCTCCTCAATCTTTTGTCGCAGCACATCCCCGATCTCGCTCTCGTTCTGGTACATGTAGGCACAGTCCAAGTGGCGGTACCCAACATCGATGGCAAACCTCACTGCATCTCTTGCTGCTCCCTGGAGAGACTGAAACCAGAAGAGAAGCTAAATTAATCACTAAATAGCAGATTAAGGAGTTTGCTGTTCTCCAAATCTGGCATCCATAAGCCCCCGAATAACGAGGTATTCCAGTTTGGATCTGGCTTTCCAGATTAGTTTTGTGAAATCAAACGGCCAAGGGAGTCACTGATGAGGTGCCTGAGCTGATCTGCCCTTTTCTAAGGACTGGAAGTTCACCTTGGGACACGAGGCTATCTTGAAATGAGTTCTAATTTCCCCAGAAATTAAAAGCAACTTCAGTGTGGCATACTGGTGACAGGAGGAAACCAATCACCTCTGGAATGCGTGCTGGCCCTGATAGCCAGCAATCCCAAACAATCCAGCTCTTGTTGACGCAGAACGGGGAGGTGAGGGGACTCAAAACACTACAGACAGTGCCACCTCCTGGGTAAAATACACACTTGGTGCTTAATAGCAAAATAAATCATTTCAGATTCTTGGCTTGGAGACACTGAAGAGCTCTGATGACTGAATCCAGAAAATGTAACTCTGAACAGAAACATGATGCAAAACCACCAGCACCTCCTACATATATTTTTTATTTTAAATTGTATGCCTTCTCCAAGTTTTTCCAGCCAAAGGGTGTTTAGTTGGTTCACCTAAATTAACAACAACAACAAAAACATAGAAAAGGCAGCTATTTTTTTTCCCCACAATTTTTTTCACACACAGCCAAATAGCCGGCTGAAAGTTTTACAATTTTCTTTTTTTGCAGCCCCTTTCCCCATCCCGTGCCTTCCTACAGGTGAGCCTCCCAGGGCAGCAGGGGGAAGCAGGCATGGGGAAGCAGGCCAGCAGTGGCCAAATGCTGGCATTTTGGAGCACCTCATCACTGGGAGCTGCTGCAGCTTGGGAAAGCTGCCATGCAGGAGCGACTGGTATCGCTTCTGAGGGGAGGAGTCAGTGGAGAGCAAAGGCAACAACATACCCTGAGGTTACATGAAACTCTGTCATGTGAGATGTTTTTCAGAAAAAATTAACCAATGTTTCATTTTACACGGTGCTTACTGAGCAGGGCTTCGAGTCAGAGCCGCTGGCTAAAGGAGAGGCCCCATCACTGCACCGAGACACCAAGGCTGCTGTGGGAACCTTGAAATCAAATAGCTTTAATGAAATCATCACCATGGCCTTGGGCCCTGTTTTCATCACATAACAGAAGACATTTTTTGTGGTGGCAGGGATCATACACCCAAAATTTTCCTTCTACTTAGTCCTAACCAGTTTCTGTCAGCAACATGTTCCTCCAGAGAGCTCCCCCATCACAGCGTTGGTGCCCTAAGAGGCCCCCCACAAGGCACACTTTGGTTTTTAAGGCCTACTTTAACTACTTTAGGCTTCTTAGTGTCCTTTGTCATCAGAAAAATAAAGACTGAAAGGGTTAAAAAAACTCACCCTCGTCTGTGCACATGAAGTTAAATGCTGATTAGCATCAACGGACCCAAAAATACGGCAAGAATTTAAGATATTTTTATGGTGACTGGCAAGGTGTTTCATGGACTTGGGAAGTTGGGGTTTGACATATTTTGTTTCCAGTCTCAGATCCAAGGGAAAATCTACTTTTCTTATCTTTTTATCTTTCTTAAGAAGATCAGTTCCTTAAAATTTTCAGCTCATTTCCAGACTCCTTTTACATTTATGATTCAGTATATTCTTGAACTTACTCTCTAATCGAAAATCCATAAGGTAACATTTGCAGGTGAAGAACCACCCAAACTATAGTCCTGCAAAGTGCTGCATACTCATCTGCTGCCATAAAAATAAGTTATCCTCAGTCTCTAAGGAATTACTGTAAATTCCCATTTCCAGATCCACTTATTGCCCCTTAAGTTCCTATGTCTACACACACCCATCAAATTACATGCTGGGATATTAATACCCAGTGCCAAAAGCAAAAAAAACCCCCAAAAAAATCCGAAATACAAAGAAAAACAAGCTGGGCAAAAGTTTTTACTTTTGTAGTATGTAATTTTTTTCCACAGCTAAGAAAAATCTTGTACCTACTCAAGAGTGACTACCTCCACTCACTGCAAAGATTTCCTGAAGGCCGGGAATAAATACCTGCATTACCTGGAATATTTCAAAAGGAAACACCGCACAGAGGATTTGCTGCATTCTCCTGACTCAAAGAGGAGGTTGGTGAAAAAACAGACCACGATTCTCAGCAATTTGCTGGTGTCACCTGCCTGACCAGAGGTCCCCAGCTCCAGCAGGTACCTGCCAGGTCCCCAGTCCCAGGACGGGCATCCTCGCACAAGTGGGCAGCTCCAGGTAAGTGGCCATGCGCAGTCTCCTCCCAGCACCACAGGCAAGGAGAGGCTGGGGGCTCTTGCAAAGCCTTTTAAATCAGCTTTGCCCCTCCCTCCTGCCTGCTGACTGGCTGCAGACAAGGAAAATACGGGCAGAAGTGCTGTAATAAGAGGCAGCAGGGATTTTGGTTTATCTCACCCTTCAAAGAACTTAAAAACTGATCGCAGGCTCCTCATGAATTTATTGAGTGAGCTTTTCATGGCAATTTTGTCAGTTTTGCATTGGCTGAGCTTGCAGGTTTTCATATACCTCATGGTCTCTGCTCTTCTGCAAGAAAAGTGGTATTTGGGGAGTTGGCATATGCCCCAAGAACCATTTCTCATCTCACCTGTCCTGAACATATCACAAGAAGACGCCACAAAGCTGTTTGTCTCAGGAGAAAGAATAAGCCTGTCCACAGGAGGAATCATTGTTAAAAAAATTCCCAATACAGCTTTATCCCCACAGCACCAGGCACCCATGTTTTTACATTTTTTAATATTTATTTTTTTATATATATATATTTGATCTCAAGGCTCCCCATGGCTTTTGCTCCCAGCTGCTGTTTGATGAGTGGTCACTCGATTCAGGAGAACCCTTTTAATTTTATTTCTGAGGTCAAAAAGATCAGGCCTGTTGGCCTGCGTTCTGCAATGGAAGCAGGGTTTAACCAGCAGCTGTAGTGCCTAGGGCTGCTGTGTGGAGATTTCATTCCCCTACATGGTTTTTCTCTGTATTTGTCACCAAAAGGAGAGATCTGTGATGACCATGACTCTCTGAACCATTGTCACATGTCCTTCGGCGATTTTGTAAATTACATATTGACATTTTAGAAATTATACCTTTGTGAGACATTTATTATATGTATTTACTTCTTTTTTCTGGTTTTCTGTGCGTTTCTTGGAGGTGGGGAATATCTGAACCTGAAGAAGAGTCTGGCAGAGATGAAGCAGAGAATGTGTAATCTGCCACTGCATGATAATCCTAAACCAAACAAAAAACGAAAACGAGGAGTTACCAGGATCTACAATAATCTCTCCACACACATCCTCTTGGCTTTATCTGGCTTTACAAAGCCCTTGCTATTGGTGCTGGGCTTCATTTGCACAGTGACTCAAACACAAGACAAACAATCCCCAGTCCCTTGTGGTGGTTCTTTGGTAGAAAAGTGTTTCTGGCAGGAATGCCGGCAGCTGTTTCGTGTCAGCAGCCCCAGCGAGGACTCCGCGTCCCCTCTGCTCTCCCCGTTATGCCTGTTCAGCAGCAGACCAGCACTGAAGCCCAGGCTCTAGGCTGAAAGGGGGCTCCTTAGGTGCAAAAAACTCCTTGGGCAGTTTATCCAGCACAAGGCTGAGCTTTGCTGTGGACACGGAGGCAGCCAAGGTGACTTTTTGCAAAAGCAGCTCAGGTGGGGCAGTTTCTAAAGCCGAGCTGTGGCACTGCCACGCAGTTTGCTCACCCTCCCGCTCTCCCACGGCCCAGCTGCGTGTGGAGGCAGTTTGAGCTTTCACCTGACAGCAAACCTGAAAACAAACTCACTGTGCCTCCAGCACAAGGGTGAAGTGTCCAGGTTTAGCTGGTTTGCCGTGGCTCTTGCAGCTAAACATTAGCAGCAGCTCTACCCTGAGTTCCTGACGTGAGCATACACCGCTGTGCACGTGGCCTGTAGCCTCCCACCTGCATTCACAGTGCTGAGGAAGAACAGACCAAGAATAAACCACGAGACTGATTTTCTAGGGAGTGTATCCTGTAATATTTTATTCAAAAAACATTGATTGCTTTTCATTGAAATTTAATGGGTTTTTTTCACTGACTTAAAAGATTCTTAAATATATCTCTGCAAGTGTTTCCTTGATGGGTGACATCCCTGGAAGGTTATGACAGATTTAAGGCATTTTTCATAAGCATAAGTTTTTAAATTTCAAGTTATAGCTAATTAGAAATGTCAGTCTCTTATCCCATTAACTTCCCAGTTCCTGAAAGTGCAGCTTTTTTCAGCTCCTTCACAGAGGCAAAGTGTTGGAAAAGCAAACAGAAACTTGGTTTTCTTACTCACCCACTGCAAGATGCTTTAGAAAGAGTGCAGTGCATTCCCGAAGGTGAACAGGCTGAAAATTCCTCGTCCTGATGACAAATAACAAACTGGGATCTTTTCACCACAGAGTAAGTAATACAAATACAGAGTTGAACAGAATAATGGACCCTGCTAATACAGTGGAAAAAATACCTGCTACGCCGTGAAAGAGTAATTTCACAGCTATGCTCCAAGATTTCTCAATTCACCTTCCACATACCAACAGAAAATGGCTATGATTTGTGAACTTCATCATCATTACCGAAACAAAATCAGGTTATACACAGATGGTATTATACCTACATTAGTTTTATAATATGATATAATTTATATAATTTATATAACTTTAATCTAATTTTATAATTGCTCAGTCCCACAAAAAAAGCACCTTTGTAAAGATACAGTCATAGAGTATATTAGGTTGAAGGTACTTCCAGATCTCCAACTGCTGGGATCCCCGATCCCTTCACAGACTGTGGCACACCAAGAGTTAACGCCACAAGTGCTTTAAAAGCCACACAAAGTTTTTAACTTTCCTCACCTCAGAGCCTCGTGATGAGCCTTTAGAACATTCTTGTTCTGATTGTCACGTATCACCAGCCTTCCTTTCCAGCTCTCCTTCCCTTTTCCCTCCAAATGTGTGGTCTTGCCTTGGCTGAACCAACAGCACGGAGTGACAGGACTCAACAGGAGGTTTAAAAATTACTCAGTGTCTTTACAAAACTGTTTTCTTCAGAGCATTTTTCTGCCTGAGGGACATTTCTGCTTCATGGGCAGAGAAGGAAAGGAGGGAGCAAGACAATTCCAGCTGGCAACCCGGTGAAGTGTGCTTAAGGAAAATCCCAAGAGTTCAAGCACACCAAGGCATCTCACCTCCCTTATCACTGTGCATGGCCTGTATTGTGCAAAATCACTAATTAGCTTCAGAATCTCTGCTGCTCTGAATATTTTCCTCTACAGGAAAGAAAATGCATCTAAACCCCCAATAAGCCTGTTGAAATAATAATCACCTGCACAAATTTATACAAAGTCGTCCTGTAAATCAGAACAGCTCCTGATTTAAAACACCTCTTTACACATCTCAGCCCCTGCAGTGGTTCATTTTCAGGGAGGTTTTAAGGAGTGTGTGTCACCGATGTGTGTGTCATAAGGATTCTGAGCCTTCCTCCAGTTGTTTCTGGGGCGATTTTTGGGGTCTCCTGCCTGGCTTGCCAGCACCCTAAACGGTGCTAAAAGGACAAGAGACGTCTCAAGCTCTTACTCCTAGGTATGGCTCCCACAGCTCTCCAGTCATACCACACCCCTCCCTGGAATATCACACAGGCTTTCAGGCCAAACACTTCCCTGGACTGGAATCCAGGCACCAGCATTAAGGAAAATGGTAAGGCAGCAGAGACAAGGACTAACTTCACCATCTGAAGAGGAAATGAACATGTAGAATCACACACATACAAAAAAATACATGAAAGAAAGAGTTTCTAGTTGCAACAGATCTTAGATCCTTTCTCTAGCTAAGTGTCTGCTGCCCTTTTTTCATAAAGAGATGTGAAGACTGAGGGTTGATGAGTGCAGAATGTCGTTCTTGTGAAACATTTGTACATGTCCACACTGGCACAGAGGTGCTGAGCTCCATGGACAATGCACAGCTTTCTGAGACATTCTGATGCTCCTGAATGGGGCTACTGAGGCTTCTTTTTCATGTAAATCAAGAGATAGGCCGTTTCTCTCCTGTAGGGGCAAAGAAAAAGCAAAACACAAGGTATGTTTGATAATCTAGGTTGCAAGTAACATCTCAGATTTGCTCCTGCTCAGCTTTCTGAGCTTTAGGTCAACTACACTTGTCCTCTCCAGTGCTTCCAAGATTCTCTGGCAGTGTTAGTTTACAGGAGAGATTATCTCCCTCCTGTAAGCTCATTTTCGTATGATTTATCGTAACAAAAAGCATGGAGAAATCCCAACTGACACATCTAACTTCAGTCAGGATACAGGAGGCTTCAAGGGGCAATCCTAAGTAACAAGGCCACTCCTGCAGCCTCCTTTGTGACTGCTCAGTAACCTGCAGGCTCCCAGGACAGGCACATGCAGTCCCATCAGAGTAACTGGGACACAAGGATGCCTCTTCTCCTCTCCTGCTACACCCCAGGCAATATCCCGCTCAAACCATTTGTCTCCCCTCTCTTTGCTACCCTCCTTCCAAAGTCCAGAGCAGCTTTAGGGAAAAACAGGGATACATTTGCATACCAGCAGAGGCTGGAATGTCCATAGGTGCATTTAACATCATCCCATGATACCTAGAGAAGAAAAACACACAACAGGAGGCTGGTAAAAACTCTTAAGAGATGGACATATTCTGATACCATGCTAGCAGTTCTCATAAGAATGGTATAAATGGCACTTCCAGGAATTAACACCTTTCAATAAACTAGTTTATTGCTTTTTACCCTTTGAGGAAAAAGAGTTCCTCTTCTGAATGTATACATTAAACTGATGTAGGGTACATCAAGTAGGGTATTCAGCAAATGGCTGCTTTTGCAAATCACAAAGCAGAAGCCGAGGCCTTGTTTGGTACAGAAGTGAGAGTCACTCTGCCCTCAGCCCAGAGCATCCTGTAGCAGAGGTGCACGAAGCTCTGCAGCCTCAGTTTCCTTCCCTGGTTCTCTTTAGTTAGCGGTCACTCAGACTGGATGAGACCTGGAGGAGTGTCCAGGAAGGTACGAAAGGAACGTGGCTCGATCTGCTCACCTGGCAAACCTCAGAATCGTTGAAGCAATACCATTTACACTCTGTGAGGCTTCGGATGTAGGCACAGTAATGTCCACAGCTGGTTGATCCCGAGTGAGCTACAACAGCAAAAAGCTCGTACTGCCAGGTAGCCTGCAAAGAGACACAAAGGGTAACTCTCATGCAGCAATTCTCATCTGCCACAGACTGCAGAGAAGCAGCAGCCAGGGCAGCAAGGACATGCAATTTGTAAAGAAAAAGGGAAAATATCAAATTTGCCATGCGTATCCTGCCTTTTTTGCTCTTACCCTCAGAGTTTTGCCTGTCAGCTAGGGGCTGGCAGCCTCCCTGGAGACCAGAGGATTGTGGAAAAGGCAGCAGGACAGCAAAGGTGCAGCAAGGAGGTTCACCACAGCCAACACTGCAGCGGTGACTTCTGCTGTTGCCACACTTCCCCTTGTTATTCTCAGTAATAGAAACAGATCCACAGTGGGGCAGGTCCATCTCAGCTACTTGGCAAAGCTGTTGTGGCCAACAATACCAACAATACTGCATGGGAACTACCAGGATTGGAGTTCCCCTGTCTTGGACAGGTGAGACCTGCAAAGCCTGGCTTTTGTCCCTAAGGCAGGAAGCTCCAGTTTTGGTGCCTTTGGTGATTTAATCTGAGCACAGGATGTTGGCTGAACCAGTTAAAACTATGGGATGTGAGACAGCACCAGGCACAGGTGAAGTTTGAGACACAGATTTTTAAGACAGGCACTTTGAACTGAGACAAGGTGCGATCTCTTAAATTTTTATGAGACTGGAGCAGAGAGGAAAAGCAAATCTGCCCTTTTTGAACAGGGTCTTAGGAGTATCTCACCTTTTCCCTGTCGTCTGCTTGGCACTGATTTTCTGTCAAGACTTCATTGAAATCAAGTTCTTGTGGGAATGGCAGGAAGTGACTAAGCTTGTGTGTGCGAGATGATCTTTCAAAGCAGAAGCGCTTTAGGTGCAAGGTCAGAGTCTGTGGCAGACGGATGGGCTTCATGCTCTGTAAAGCAAGGAATAATGCAGTTGGAAACTAGGGAACAAAGCCTGGGGAGGTGGGGTGGAAACAGCCAATGCCACCCATAGAATGTAGAACGGAGAACAGTCAGTGCTCCAGAGAATATTTGCCAATTCCACGGGACAGCAGATGCCAAACCTTTGTAGCCCATCTGTTGGCAGGGCACATCCACGTAACAGAGCTGTGATAACCAGGTTTTTCAGCTTTAGTGTGATCAGCACCCAGCCTTGGGTGTCTCAAGGGCTGCTTCATTTCTCAGGTGCTTTCCTAGCCCTAGGTGGGTAGCACTAGAAATGTGAGGAGAGGCAAATCAACTTCCTTGTGACATGTGACCACACGAAAGCTGGCAGCTCATTCCTTCCAGCAGTGCCTTTGTTGGGATGGCTGCTGCTGCCACCAAGACATGTGGATGCATTGTGGCCTCAGAGGCAGCCCGACAGTGGCAAAGCTGTGGAAAGTGCCCTCCAAGCCTTGGGCTGAGGCAGCCTCCCTCACACACCACTCTCTTTAATGCACCTGCTCTCCACGAAACAGCTAATCCATCATCTGGCAGAGACTCACTGTGAAAACTGGGGAGAGCAGGGAAGAAAGGAAATCACTGCACAGTCTCCTGCTTTTAATGTGTGTGACCAGCTCCAGTGACATATTCTTGTCTAGCTCTGGAGCTGCACAGCAGTGCGAAGGCCCACACAACATAAACCAACAGCAGCTTTCCTGCTGGCACAGAAGTGCTGCATCCCTCACTGACTTCCATTAAAACTCACAAAAGTATTGTTCTGTGGCAAGAGCTACACCTACAGCAGGGAACTTCCTAGCAGGAGGAAAGATGCCTGTGGTTCATATCTCACTGACACTGCTGTGCTGACAAATCTGAGGTGTTAGTCTCCTCTTAAACTGATATGGTGGAGTCATTTCCCCACCCTCCCCAGCCCTAGAGGGAGTTCTGGGTGTGAGACATGGGGAAATAATTCTCCAGTTACCTGCAGAAAAGTTGTTTTCTTCCCACACTGTTGGCAGAAACACATGTTTTGACCAGTCAGCTCTTCTGGATGGAAGAAGTATTGCAGACAGTCCTCCTAAGAAGACAGAAGAGATTTCTTTCAACTGAATTCCTTCAAGCTGGGTTTTTATTTCTGGGTTATTTCAGAGGGTCCAAGCAAACAGCAAAACTACAGAAGGCGTGTTTTATTCAAAGGACAAAAGACTGCCTAGCAGCCTGAAAAAAGCAAAAGAAGGAAAAAGGGAAGCAGTCACCTGCACTACCTTGTCCTGCAGCGCAGGCTGACAGTTCTAAAGTAAAAGGCCAAAATTTTAAGTTGGCTTGTCCCGGAGTAAGGGACAAGCCAAGCAGGACCTTAAGTGCTTTCTGGCTTCTACTTACAGCCAATTTCATGAGTACATTTCTCATTGTACTCATGAGGTAAAATGAGAAATGTACCTCATTTCTCCTAGCTGCTGCTGTGGTTGCATTAGTTGGGGGAAAAAAAATATCACATATTCCACAGAGAAGGTGTTGATGTACAGGTGTCTTTTATACCTGCTTCAAAGCCTTAGAGGTTTTCAAAGACGTTCTTTTATGCTGAAACAGTATAAAGTGGTCAGAGAATCAGTAAGTCCCAGTGGTGCACTGGCATTTGAAAAATCCACTATATTTGCAGTAGCACACACACAGCCCCCAGCACTGCTGTATCTGGATATCCAACAGCAGCGCTGATTCCACAGTGACAGGACACTGGGCAAACACAGGGATTCCAAGTCAGCTAGGGCACCTCTCTGTGGTATCTGAGGTCTCCCAGGAGCACATCACCATGTGGTTTGAGTCTGTTGCAGAGTAAATCATCAAACCTCTTTTTAGAAAAGCAATTCACAACCTTTATTTTTCAGTCCCCAAAGCAAACAGATTTTTTGCAAACTTTAAAACTCCTCCAAACAAAGAAGAAATGCAAATGAGAAAAGACCACCTCAAAGTCCCAGGCACTCTGCAGAGACTCTTGTAAGGATTCTTGGTATGACTCAGGAAGCACCAGTGCTGCAAGAGAAGGCTCCTGCAGCCAACAGAGGGGAATCATCTAAGGAAACAGTGCTGCTGCTGAACTTACCAGAGTCTTCAGCCTGTGAGAACTGGCATCCAGCACTGGGAGTGGAAGGGTTAACATGGTGCTGTTGCTCTTTATTTCAAAAGAGCAGTTCTGACAGACCAGATGCTCCTGTATGCAGATCATGTACAAATCACTCAGTTCTTCAACCTGGAGGGGTGAAAAAAACGGCCAAAACGAGGTTTATGAAGAAGAGAGCTGAGCTGTTTCCCTGTGGGTGAGAAAGCCCATGTGTCACACATTTCAAGCAAGGTTATTGCTTCAGGGTTGGAACCAAGATGCGACAGTGACTTACGTGGACAGGGTACTTCCCAGAATTAAAAGGAGAACAACTCCTTCCCCTCATCCCCTTACAGAGGGGAAAGACACAGCCTGTAAGATCAGACAGTTAAATGTCTGCTTTGAATTGTTCTTTTTCGCTTGAAACTGCAACAGGAGCTTTCTTCTGTATTAATAAAACTATGATAGTCAGTCAGGGAAAAGTCACTTTTCCCAGTCCCATGGGAGGAACTTTATGTTATATACATAATATACTATCAGGGACTAATTATAGTGAAATGCACGTGGTTGACTTCAAAGAATGGAAAAGCTGTGTCAAGATACACCAGTAAATGCTTAAAGAAATTTTGCGGGAAAAAGGCTATTTAAATATAACTAAATACAATGCTGCAGAAAGATCAGTCTTTTGGTTATTGATCAGCTCTCCTATTAGAGAGACTGGCATGCCCTGAAAGTAGGATGAGCAAAACTTAACTGTGACTCAAAATGTTGAAGCTTATGAAACAAAGATTCTCTCCTTTGAAAGATGCAATGAAAGAGGGGATAATTTTAAAAATTTAACTTAGGAAAATTGCCAGGGAATGGGATCCTTCAAGGAGCAGAGGAAACCACACGTGATAAGGGCCAAAGGTTCATCCTTACCAGCTCTGGCTTTTTCATCTGCTTCTTTAACAAGTTCCAGAGAGTCAGAAAGAGGTGAGCAGCATCATACTGCACAAACACTGCACAAACAGACAACACAACCTCGATCAGTATCATGAACAGCACCGAGCACAGATTTCCCACAAATGGAAAAGGGAAATGTATTGTCCCTCCTTAGATCCAGTCTCTTGTCCCTTGCTCCTCCCTGCAGAGACAGAGCTTAGACTGGGCACAAGCTGCAATTTCTCCATGTGACCTGAACAGGCAGTGGGAAAAGACAGGAGAGTTTGTACCCCCCAGTGCAAAGGTCGTGTCCTTGTCACCAGATGCAGGGACAAGAGGATACCCAATACCTACCAGAGGAGGGCTCTCTGAGTTGAGGGTTGCATTTCATAGCATCATAGAATGATTTGGGTTGGAAGGAGCCTTAAAAATCATCTGGTTCCAGTTCCCCCACCATGGGCATTTGCAGCTTCCACTAGACCAGCAAACACCTTCCAACCTGGCCTTGAACATTTGCAGGGATGCAGCATCCACAGCTTCTCTGGGCATCTGGTGTCAGTGTCTCACCACTCCCACAGTAAAGAATTTCTTCCCAATTTCTAATCTAAACCTGCTCTCACTTTCAAGCCACAACCCCTTGTCCTATCACCTTTATGTCATAAGTCTTATCATGCCCTTGTAAACAGTCCCCTTTGAATCCTCCTTAGAAACAATACAGGGAAGATTCTTTATTACTCCACAGACCTGTTTCCCCCCTCCCCTCATGCCCCATGAAAGCTAATATGCTCCTGAGTGCTGAGATAAAAGCGACAGGAGGGCCTATCCATTTGTCTCATGCCCCAGACAGTGTAAACCCCTTGATCCCTATCTCTCTTTAACTGGCAGAGAGATGGCTGACTGCAGAACCACCCAGAGTCAGGGGAAAAATGATGCAAGCAGGGATATTGAGCTTGTCTTGTGTTCCTCTTTCATAAAGGTCAGGGCACCTCACCTTTCAGTGCTCTCCTGTTTGGGCTTTTATATGATAAAGATACGGGTATTTGGTTATACTCTGTGTATTTGCACACATAGACAGACCCTTGGCATCCCATTGCCACTGGTCACCCATGCATTAAAAACCTCTCTCCTTTAGAACTGTGACCAGTTGGGAGATTCAGCCTGCAAATTCTTCTCTCTGCCCTTATAAGGAGGAGCAGGAAGGGGATCTGTGCGAACTCATTCTCTGTTCCACACCATCCCTTTCTTCTACTAAGTGACAGCAGCTATTTCACTATCACAATGCCAGTACAGCAAGATAAAGCAAACAGTGAACGGGCCTCTCTGCCCTGCACAGCCCTTTCCTCCTGGCCAATAGCCATAGCTGAATCTTCTAGCAGTCTGATAGTCTTCCCGCCCTTTGGATATCAGCAAACATATCCAGCAGGGGCTTTGTTCCTCTCTTCACAAGTGAGACACAGCATTGCACTCAAAGCTGCAAACAGCACTGTGTCATTGTGTGCCTAACTCCTGACATTTCTGAATCCCCGAAGGAAGTGTTGGACTCTGCACTGCTTGTAAGCGCTGGATGTTGAGCACCCTGGCCTGCAGAGAGAGGTGGGCACGAGGCAGGGCTGCTTACATTTCACTCTGTGCTCTGAAAGGCAGTAAGCCAGGTCTGTGGGACCAACAGCTTTGCGCTTGCCACACTGCATCTTCTCCAACAGCAGGAGCATTTGGTACGGGACATTGTTCCTCCTCTGCGCAGGAGATGGTGGCACTGTGATCCTGAAAGGGGAAGGTAATCGAGCGGTACAATGGAGAAACACCAGACATCACATCTGAAGGAGCGCAGGTCAGTAGCAGAGGCAGCAGCTCAAGAGGAACCAGAATGGGTACATTTTCAGCAAAAGAAGGAAAAAGGGGAAGCAGTCAAGTGCACAAGCTTGTCCTGCAGTGCAGGCTGACAGTTCTAAAGTAAAAGGCCAAAATTTTAAGTTGTACCTGAATAAGGGACAAGCCAAGCAGAACCTTAAGTGCTTTCTGGCTTCTAGAAACAACATTAGTTACAGGCAATTTCAGAGCTTTTCTTGCCTCCCACTCATTGATGTCCTCGTTCTCAACACGCCCTCAAAATTTCATGGGCATGTATATCATAATGCTTGTATTTCAACTATATGCCAACAAAACCTCTTAATTCTCCCTAAATTTACTGTAGCCCACAGCTTTTTCTAAGTCTTTCTTCAAATAAGCACGGTAACCTACAGTCTACATTATTTAGCTTGGCCCATTTATGACCCTTCTCATCTCTGCATGTCTGTAATTTGTCTACTTTCTCCTCTGCATAGTAGTGAGCACGTAAGAAAGGACTGAATAGGAATGATCCACTTAGATGGTTAAAGCTGCAGTGAACGGAGTAAACTGAAAACAAATCAAACCAGTTATTAGTGTGGTCGGTTGGGAGACAGAAGCCCAAATCCTCCTCAAAAGCATGCAGGGACAACAGCCAAACAAAGCAAAGTAATGCTGTGTATTCATGATCTGCAACAACACTCTTCTCCACCAGGGGCTAGCCAGGGCAGTCAGGGCCCAGAGGCCAGGGATTACAGTAGGTTTATGTTTACATGCTTAAAGTGACAAAATTAGTAGTGGATATGGCTACACATCCTTTATTATAATGGCCTCTGAGTAAACCTGGAATAAAACTATATCCTGTTATGGAAAAGAGAGATGCAAGCCGGAAAGGCTCAGTTCAGGACGTGAATCAGAGATGACTACCAAGTCAGAACTTCTCCCTTTGCAGGGCCTAGTCTGTATATGGACAGACACAACAAGGCAGAGACCTCACTGAAGGACCAAAAGCATCCCGACAGCACCTCGGTGATCCAAGCCTTCAAATGTACACCCCACATGAAAAAGGAGTGGAGACAACAGAGCAACGATGGAAATATCTCAGGCAGTTCAAACGGGTGTTACCTTCGAAGTATCCGTGTGAAGTGTATATTCATGAGGAACACCTGGAGCAGAGAGTTCAGACAGCAGCTCTGTCCAAGGTTGTACAGCCCGATAGCTTCTGTAGGGTAGAAAAAGAGGAAGTGAGGCCTGGCGATAGGTACAAGAAAAGAAAGTGAAAATTTTCTCAAAGTGGCAAACTCTTCTTGCGCATATTCAGTCACTCAGCGTATAGGCTCAGCATCTTGGTCAGACCTGAAAACGTCTTCAATCTATTCTTCTGTTGCTCAAGTAGATAACATTTGCTTTTGTTTGGCAACTGGCAGGAAAAATCCAAGTAAGCCTGGCTAATGGTGCTCAGATTTCTCCCAGTTCCTCTATTTTCAGTACTCTCATAACACACCTAAACATAAAATAGAACAACAGGAGGCAAAGGCTGCCTGTATGAGAAGAATAACTAGGTCGTAGCCTGTGATTTAGCAAATTCAGCAATGCTGGCTGTGTTTGGAAAAAGACAGAGCCAGCAACTAAGACCTTTTTGGCTGTAATGGCCAATCTGAGGACTGAAATAGGGAAAAAGCTCTGAGATCTTCATGTAATTCATTCTCCAAAAACTCAACATGGTTACTTGGCAAGGCAAAATGAGAATCATCTGTATATTCCTCAATGAAGATGTAAGGAGTAAGAGGAAAAGAAGCCTATGGACAGAGAATGGAACAGCAGGCATTAGAAACATAAAATATGAGAGCAAGGAATAGGCAAAACATTATTACCATTTTTTAAGTCTGCCACACCAAAGACTGATGTCAGCCTCTGGTTTTTGGCCTTCACCTCTTCGGTTTCCTCTTTATTATTTTGTACTTCAATTTCTGCCTCCATGGTCTCGCTTAGTGCCAGCTCTGGTTTCATGCTTCTTTCTTGATGTCCACTTCTTTGTCCCATCAACAATATTGTTCAAGGACAGAAGGACTGCAGAGAGACACAGAAAGATCAGAAAGAGTGGGAGCATGCAGAAACACAGGGCTTGTCCACGACATTTCATAAAATGAAATAAATCATAAAATCGTTGAATGGTTTGGGCTGGAAGGGAACCTTAAAGATCATCTAGTTCCAACCCCACCAGCCATGGGCAGGGATGCCACCCAGTAGATCAGGTTGCTGAGGGCCCCATCCAGCCTAGCCTGGAATATCAATAAAAGCAGTAAGATTACTGCAACAGCATTTGGGATGTTTGAATTAACATGGGTGCTGAGGTGTGCGGGCTATCGCCAAGGGAACAGAAAGGGAGGCTGACAACAATTGCTCATCCTGTCTTCCTCTTGTGGCTAAATAAACAAATGAGCCTTCAGTTCCACAGAAACAGCTCCATCTAGCCAGGGGACTCCGCATATCCCTGTTCGAAAATATTTGGTAGATAAGATGATTAAAATTGCCCAAAAGGCAGATGTTGCAAAACTCCTCTGCTTAGGAAAAACAACTTTTATCACACAAAGCAGCCCAAGTATTCAAAAGGCCAAGTTTCACCTTCACTTCTGACCAGATAAGCACGTTTGGTGTCTGTGCTGGGCTCCCTGCGTTGGTTTTAAGCGCCTGAGTCACAGCGCTACTGCAGCACTTTGGACTGTAATTTTGAAAGACATTCAAGCACCAACATATCAGTTTCTTTTTCTGTTCCTTCAAGTGATCACAGGCAAAGTAACTGTTTATGCAAGAGGACCATTATAATGCCTTGATTTTTAAGGAGTGTTCAACAGACAATTACTCTGACAGTCTCCTGTGACTCAGCTACTAAAGCAGAATAAAAATTCACAAACAAAACAATCTGATAAAAGTTTAAATGCAACTACACAAAAATGAAGCTTTTTAACAGCCCACTGCCAACATGCAGACAGAATCAGAAAAAAGTGGATATTCACAGGGAAGGGGGGGTTGTGGAGACCCAAAGTAAATGCTCATAAATTATTATTCTACAAACATTAAACAGCACATAAAATCAACCCACGGCCAAGCACTGAAAGAATGAAGAAAAGCTACTAAGAAAGGAAAATAAGCAAAATCCTGGTTTTGCCTTTCATAAAAAAAAGAAAACTTTTGTTTTAAAGGCATGTTTTGGTTTAACTGTGCCTAATAGTGTCAAATATCAAGGTTACTGAAGATTCAGGCAGAGAAGCTAGAAATGGATTTTTTTTCCACAATTATTACCTTTAAGCTTAAGTATACTTATTCCCAACTGTACTTTTGATTGTTTACTTTCAAAGATTACTTTTGGTCTCTAAGTGTCACACACTAAGATTCACTAAATATTGTCAAATTTGCTGAGAAGTTTTATTCAGGAAACAAAATATAAACTCTGACATTCCAAGGCAGATTCAAGAACATTGCTTTTTATACCCAAGCCCAGTGATTAGAACAGCTACGTAGGAAAAGAGACATTTAATCTGATTTCTCCCTCACCAAAACAGAGCCTGAACACAAACTGCCTGTTTTCCTGGGAATGATTTAACAATGCATTCAGGTTTCTGAAAGCCGAGCTGGAGTGGGAGGCTGTCTCGGGCTGGTGGCTTTAGGTGGTGTAGTATGAGCCAGAGGGTAAGGGATGCTCACAGGCAGTGGGAATGTTGAAAGAAACAGAAAGGAAAGGGACAGGCAGCGCAGAGGTAAGCCAAACAACAGTTAAGGGATGTACTGGGGTTAAAGCAAACCTGCAAAACACATCTTTTGTCAGGAAAGGGAGGATTAAGAGTGGGATTAAAGATCAAGCACAGGGCTAAGTGGCTTTGGGTGACTTGAAAAGGTAGAAAGATCTTAGGAATCTTAGGGCAGGAAGGTGCAGCGGGATACAGGAGGATTTGTGTCTCTGGTTCTATGAAATTCTCTCCCAGTCACCACTATGAGGAATCCTGTTGTGGGAGCAGGGACACAAACAGAATTTCCCAACCCTTGGAACCGCCTCGTTTTGGCTATCAGAAATACAGCCTTCCTAAAATTTGCACTTGGCCTCCTTTTCCCTGCACAGGTATATAAAAGGAGTGGTGAGTGAGCCAAGGAACTGAGGAGCAGGCTCTCCTCCTGCCCCCCATTACTCCTCTCTCCCTGGAGGACCAGCATCGCTTCTCGGTTTCCTTTGCAGGTCAGGGGTAGGACTCGGTACCTCGGCGCACGTGGCTTGGCCAAGACAAGCGACTGCGCCAGCACTGGGCAGAGAACAGGGAGCAGTGATACCCTCCTCGTACCCTCCACCCCACAATCACCTACCCTCACACTCACCCTCCCTCAGCCAGCCCAGCACCCTCCCCTTCACCCCGGCCTGCTGCACTCTCCATCTGCCCTCCCAGGGCACTGGCTTCTCATGACAAACCCCCAGCTGTCTCTTCACACCCCGTACCCCTGTGCCCGAGGAGGGCTCCCACCTCTGGCACTCGTCCCTTCCCTGTCAGCTCCTTTCCCATCATGGGAATCTTGGGGCGCAGAAGGTGCCAGGGGGGGTCGTGGGCTGCAGGTGGGGAGCCCAGGTTGGATGGGGCTCTGAGCAGTCTATTCTAGTGGAAGGTGTCCCTGCCCTCAGCAGGGGGGTTGGAACTGGATGATCTTCAAGGTCCCTTCCAACCCAAACCATTCTGCGTTTCTATGGTCCCCCTGAGGTGCTCCTCGAAGGGAGCACCAGCAGGGACTCAATGTGATGACCCATCCACAAAGGGAAGGAAGCACCTAAGAGCGCATCACCTCCACACTTCTCTGGGATACGACTGAAAGGAGACTTCACACTCAGCTGCCAAACTAGTCTCCGTTATTTCCCTCTCTTTCTATTTCCTTCCCTCCTGACACACTGCGCCTCTGGCACCCAATCTCACGAACTAGCAAAAAGGCTTCTTACCAATTCCCGCAGGACCAGCAGCGCTTCGAGCTGGACCTCACGCTCACAGCGCACCTGCCGACGGGGGGCAGCGGGGGCTCGCACACCACATCTGCCCGCACCGGAGCGGTGCGGAGGAGCCGCTCACCCGCGGGAGCAGGAGGGCAGCGGGACTCGGGAGAGCAGCAGGAGCAGCTCAGTCGCGGGGAGCAGGAGGGCAGCGGGACTCGGGAGAGCAGCAGGAGCAGCTCAGTCGCGGGGAGCAGGAGGGCAGCGGGACTCGGGAGAGCAGCAGGAGCAGCTCAGTCGCGGGGAGCAGGAGGGCAGCGGGACTCGGGAGAGCAGCAGGAGCAGCTCAGTCGCGGGGAGCAGGAGGGCAGCGGGACACAGGGGAGCAGCAGGAGCTGCTCAGCCGCCGGGGGCAGGAGGACGGCGGGACTCGGGAGAGCAGCGGGCGGAGCAGAGCGGAGCAGGGCGGCCCCGCCGCGTCAAGCAGAGGCAGCGCCCGCCCCGCCGCGCAGTTTTCATTTCCCGCTCGGCCGGGAGCAGGCACAGAAAGTGAAACTCGAAGCCGCCCTGCTCCGCCTCCAGCGGCTGCCGCGCCGCATCCCCGTGAGAAAGGGGCAGAGGGATGTCCACTGCCGGTTCTTTATCCGTTAATACAGATGAGTTTGCGTGTGCCTTCTGGGGAAGGCAGTATGAGGCTGAGCTGTCCCCACACGGATCATCTGCCAGCGCAGGGGAGGACAGCGGGCACTCCCAGCCCTGTGTCGGGTACCTCTGCGCAGCCCCCGCGGCTTCGCCGAGCCATGGGAAGGAGGCAGCACACAGGAGGCTTTCAGAGGGGTTGTCTGGACGTCATCAGAGCTGTCCTTGTGGAGAGGTCCCAGGTGCATACCCTCTGGGCAGATAATGGGGAACCTGCTCACACCGCCTGGCTCTGTCAGAGGCAGCACAACTCGTCAGTTCTTAGCAGCCCGAGGTAGTAGGGACAGTGAAAACTGTCCTGAGGGAGGGGTGTGGACATCTGTATGGATTTGTGAGCAGAAGGGCACAGCGTCTTAGCTGTGACTGTGGCAGAGGCTCTCAGCAATAGTTTAAATTTAGTGATGTTCCCTTCCTATTGCTGGCTTGTGTGGCGGCTACCTGATGAAAGGGAGGAAGGGAGAGAGGAGAACCTCTAAGCCATTAATCACCTAGAGACAGTGAAACCACCTGAGCAAAGTGCAAAGGGACACTGGAGGTTAAACAGGAGCTAGATCTACCAGCTGGCAATTAGTGAAGCAGCGTGCAGCCGAAACAGCTTTTGGTAATGACCGCTGTGAGAGCCTGGGCACTCAGTTAAGAGGACTATTAAGAATATTTTAAGCTTTGCCTGCAGAACTCAGTCATGACTTCCGAAGCAGGTAGCAGGCAGAAATCCGAGCCCAGAAAACGGGCTCAGCTGAAGGGATGGCTCAAACTGGAAGGTGCAGTGTTCGGGTGCCCAAACATACTGCCTGCCGAGCGTCACGGTGTAGTGACGCGCTGACTAAAGCTGCTAGCTCCTCATAATTGCCACGGCTCCAAAAAGTGCATTGACTGCTTCAGGAGCAGGGCTCCTGATCACTGAGTGTCCTTGCAAATAAACGAAATCCTAATGCTGGTGGTCAGGATGAGATCTAAAAAGCCTTCAGGAAGTTAGGAAATCGGCACCCCCCGCGTTACGGCTCATACGAATGAATTCCTTAATTGATGTGAATGAGGTGTGAATATCGCAGAACAGGAGACGAGTTTTCACAGCTGGGTCATTGTGTAAGGGAGGCATGATAAGGATTTATCCCACCTCGAAAGATTTGCCTCTTATTAGCCCCTTCCTTTATCTGGAAACCCAGTTTGTAGCCTCGGGTGTGCACGCCGTTCTGCACCGGGGAGGCCCCTCCGTGCATCACTGGAGAAGCACCCAGCGATCGTTGGAGCCCTGAGCACCGCCAGTCCGGTCTCTTACAGCAGCTGGGCGGTGCCGGCCACCATCGAGTGTTTGAGTCGTTAATGGCCAGCAGAGCGGCGATTCACAGCGCGCACGGTTGGAGCAGTTTGGTTTTCTTGGTTCAGGAACACGGGTGTAGACTCTGCTCTACATCTCTGTACAAAACATCGGCTTTCCCCCATTCCGTATCCCGGGAAAATCCAGGCCGCGCTCCCCCCCATTCCGTATTCCGGGGAAATCCAGTCCGGGTTTTCCCTGATGCCATATCCTACCCTATCCTACCCTATCTATCCCGATCCGGGCTCCCCTCACAGCAGTGCCCCCTGTAATCCCGATCGATTCTGTTTTTCTTCATATTAGTCAGCTTCATATTTGATATGAAAAGCAGCAGGGCTTGCTCAGTTTATTGAGTGAGACTCAGAGTGGGATACAGTGAGATGCCTGTGTAAATCAATGCCCAGGGCAGCCCCGGGCATGGTCAGTGAG
>VZRQ01004334.1:693-15157 GCA_013397975.1 Machaerirhynchus nigripectus
TCCCGCCTGCTGCTCTCACCTCACCCCAGTGCCCACTGGCCGCTGCTTCTCCAGGGAAATACTTTCCTCTCCCTTCATCTTGATGCCCTTTGCTGATGTAGAACATTTGCTGGGCTGTCTGAGTGTTCCTGGGTTGGGATTAGGAAAGCCAAGGCCCACCTGCAGCAGAATCAGCAAAGCTTGTGGGGGAAACAGGAAGATCTTCCACACAGGGCAGCAGCAAAAGGGAGGCTTGAGCCAAGGCTGACTGGGGCAGCTGTGCTGGGGGCAGGGGTTATGGGAAAGGGGAAGGTTCCCCAAGGCTTCTGAGCCTTGGTCTTCACTGGCAACATTTCCTGTCACAGGATCAGGCTCTTGATATTCCTCAGAAATAGGGGCAGGGAAAACTTGCCCGCAGCAGAGGAGGAGGATCAACTGTAGGAACTTGTAAACAGACAGGACTGACACGAGTGTGTGCAACCTGGTGATGGACACACGAGTCTTGGTGTCAGTGAAAATATCTCTGAACGCTCTTTGGCTAGTGCTGGCAGTCAGGGAATGCAGCTGAGGCCTGGAAGAAAGACAGTGGGCATCCTGACTTCTAGCAGGACATGACTGAAAGCTGGCTTGGCTGCAGGTCTCCGAGGGTTGTGATGAGTGGGATGAAGTGCAGCTGGCAGAGACTCACTCTTGGTGCACTGCAGGGCCCAGACTGGGGCCAGCACAACCCATTTGGGCAAAGTCCCATGAGGCTGGAGGGAGAAACTCCTGCCCCACCATGGGCTGGGGAAGCCAAAGACCTTTGCAGTACAGGAAGAGGGTCCTGCAGGGCATCACGACACAGTCCTGGGCCTTTGTGGAACTGGCACCCGACAGCATCCAAGGCTGCATTAGGAAGGGATTTGCTCTCAGCTGTGGAACGTGATCCTTCTCCTCTGCTCTGCAGCGCTGGGAAATCAGCTGCCACAAAGAGCAGTTGCCCAGTATGAGAGGCACAGTCATACTGGTGCAGGTCCAGCAAAGGGCCTCAGAGCCTGTGAGGTGACTGGAGCCCCTGGGACACGAGGGGCTGCATGAAGTGGGGTTGTCCATCCTGGGGGAGAGGGGGCATCCGGGTACATTGCTCAGCAATGGCTAAAAGAGCTGTGGGAGGAGTCCAGAACACAGAGCCAGGCTCTCCTGAGTCCTCTCCAGAGAAGGGACAAGAGGAAATAGGCACACTGGAAATATGGGAAGTTCCAGGGAAACATAAGAAAAGATGTTGTTAGTGTGAGGGTGGTGAAGAACTTGCCTGCGGTTGACACGGGCAGGTTGCGGATTGTTCATGCTTGTAGGAATTCAGAGCATGGCAGGACTTGGTGCTGAGCATCCTCCAAGGGCTGACCATGCTGTGCAGAGGGGAGGTTGGACTAGGTGATCTCCAGAGGTTCCTTGCAGTCTCATGGAGTGTGTCGTGGGGAAAAAGCAGTGATGCCTCTGAGAAGGAAGAACTTGATGTGCACACTGGAATCAAAGGCAGCCTTGGCTATCACACCAGAGAAAATGGAGAGGAAGAGCAGGAGTCAGGGAGGAACTGAGTAGCAATGTACAGCCCCTGGATGCCAGAAAACTTACACCTAGTCAGGCATCTGGCAGCTCAGGCAGCATGGAGGCACCTGTGAAATGTGAAAGAGATCAGAAAAGCTGGCAGCAGCTTAGGCACCCTGTGGTCAAGGATTAAGAAAGGTCCAGGAAAAACATAGGAAAGCAAGAGGAGACTCTGAGCATAGGGAGATGTGCTCAAGAGGGCCCTGGGTACAAAACCAGGCTACATCAAGGAGTGATGCACTTCCCTGCCCTGCAGACATGGAGGCAGCTGGGATGCATCCCAGGAGAGCAAGGGAATGCCTTCAGTAGGCAAATCCAGGCAGAGACTCTCTCTACCTGTGGCAAATCACGCTCTAATATTGGGCTGGCCGTGTGTCAGCCTTTTGGTGTGAGGCCAAGCCAGGAGTGAGTGATGTCTGCAGGCTTTGTTCCAGGCAAGGACGAGTTCCCCTCCAGCAAGGGCAGCTCCATCCACGTACAGAGAAAACATCTCCAAGCCCGCAGCTCACCTTGCCCTCAGCAGGGCCTTATTGCCTGCAAAAGAGGGTGGAAATCAATGTTAGCATTTTTCCCCGGTCCCATGATCCCTTCCTTCCAGAGACCCCTCCAGCACATCCTCTGCCGGGACTGATGTATCCCTGCCTGGGAAATCCTTGGGTCTTTCATCTCGATACTTGAAAGGATCCTTGGATGCCTAATGATCACGTCAGGAATGAGGAAAAGAAATGGCAGTGCTGATGGAAATAAAAGCACAACCTGTGGCATTAGGGAGGATATTTTGCTTTGGAGGTGAGTCTGTAGGAAAATTACTGCCCTTGTGCAGTGACTGTGGGCCTGGGGCAGTGCAGGAGCAGTATAAGAGAGAGCTCTTGTCCTCCTCACTCACTCATCCACTCCTCTTGCCTCAGTCTGCTTGAGAACAAGGTGAGTTGGGTCACTTTTCTCCTCTCCCTCCTCTTCCTCTTCCTCCTCATATTTTCCGGTGCATACCTGTCACTCGGACCTATGCTGCTTCATGGGACTGCTCTCTCCGAGAGGTGAAATGTGAGAGAGCATCACATGGAGGGAGGCTGGGGCTTTGCTGAAGTGATGGTCTAGGCAGGAACTCTCTGAGACTGCTTACTCTTGGCAGGGAACTTGTTGGCTAAATGTGAGGAAAAACTGTGGGCATCCCTGCATCTCCGGCTCTTGTCTCCGTCTTGGCTTGAGTCATGGTGTGGTGACAGGTTGCTCTTCAAACACCCCTCACGGTCTGCTCCTCAATGTCCTCTCTCTCAGGTGCACCTGCAGCCCCAAGCCATGTCCTGCTACACCCCGTGCCGGCCCTGCCAGCCCTGCGGCCCCACCCCGCTGGCCAACAGCTGCAATGAGTGCTGTGTCAGGCAGTGCCAGGACTCCACCGTCGTCATCGAGCCCTCGCCCGTGGTGGTGACCCTGCCCGGCCCCATCCTCAGCTCCTTCCCCCAGAACACCGTGGTGGGATCCTCCACCTCTGCTGCTGTTGGCAGCATCCTCAGCTCTCAGGGAGTGCCCATCAACTCCGGGGGCTTTGGCCTCTCGGGCTTGGGCAGTGGCCTCTGTGGCACGAGGTGCCTCCCCTGCTAAAGCTGCTGGGGAAGGAACCCAGGCACGCACAGGATGGAGCCGCCCCGGGGACGCAGCCTCGGCTTGTTGCTTCCCGAGGGGCTGAGCCACCCCAGCAGCCCTTGCAGAAGGACGGGGCCAGCCTGGGCTCTCGGGAAGCACGGCCCGTCCCTGCCTGTGCCCTCTGCCCCTCTCTCCTTTCCCTCCTGTGTCCTTGTTGCCTTGTGCTCCCCTGGGCTGTGAGCTGCACTCGGCCAGCCTGGGGAGGAGCTGCTGGCCCTGCTCCCTCTCTGGATCAGGCAGATGGACACCTGATGGGGCACAGATTCCCTTCTGTCCCTTGTGCTCTCTGCACTGGGACCTCCAGACAGAACAACCTCATTTCGGTCTTTTGTCTCATTAAATTTCAGCTGCATCTCAGCCCATGTGTCTGTGTCGTTCTTTCCTGTGCAGCTTCTCTTGCAACATGCCCAGGGGAAAAGATGTTTTTAAGGGCTGTTTTTGTGAGGGTCTGCTTGGGATGAATATTAATGATGGATAACAGCATTGCATAGGGTCTTCACAGGATGGAGTTCAAATTCACCAAATTAACCCTTCTACTGGTTCTTTGCAGTTGGAGCTAGAATGGTGCTGGTAACACAGAAGTATTTTGGGTTTTTCTGAAAGGTGCTTGCTCAGTGTCAGCCCTGTCTCTCCACCCTCCTCTGCAAAAGGCCATGAGGGTGGATGTGGTCAAGAGGCTGGGAGGCAACACAGCCTGGCCACCTGACCCACGCTGGCTAAAGGGATACTCGATACTATATCACACCATGGCCAGCAAAAAAGGCTGAGAGAAAGGAGCAGGAGGGTGGTGGGGGAGCATTCATTAACAGATTGTTTGTCCAGGAAGAAACTGCTAAGTGTGCTGTGTCCCTGCTTCCCAGGAGTGGCTGGACATTGCCTGTTGATTGAAGGTGTTTATAAAACTGTTGTTTTTTTTTTTTTGCTGTGTTTTTGCAGTCTTTCCTTGCTTTTCTTCATTAAACTGCCTTTATCTCAATACATAGTGTTTTAATTTTATCTTCTCCCACCATACTCTCTGAGGAGAGGGAGTGATAGAACATTTTGGTGGGCACCTGAGGACCAGGAAAGATGAGACTCTGCTGGGGCAGCTATCTTGTGGGGAGGATGAGCAAATAGACCTCTCCCTTCTCATCCACGAGTGATGCAGTTTGTTTTGTTGTGCGGGCTCACAAAGTCCTTTTTCATCTTAGTGTGAGGTGTTTAAAAATACTAATTAACTCTACTGACTTAATGTGGTGTTTGAGGTATCTGGTGTCAGGGTGGTGTCAGAAGAGAGAATTTCTTGGTGTGGCAGCAGTGAAACATGTCCGGAGGTGGCTGGCCCCTGCGTGGCAGCTTTTAATACAACACTGGAGCTTGACCTGTGCTATCAGAGGACAGGGGTCCAGACAGGGGCCCAAATCACTTCTGAGAATGTCACAACTGAGTCATGCATCCAAACTACATTTAAGACATGAGAACACCAGGGCTGACTGCCAGAGTGTAGCCAGGAGATCAATGGGGTGACAGTCCCACCCCACTCAGAACTCAGCTGATGGCATCTAGAATACATAGTGAGTTTTGGGGTCTAATGAGAGAAAGATGCATCTGCAAGAAGGGCCAGAAGGAGCATGCAGGGAACTACAGGCCTATCTGTCTGACCTTGGCACCAGGGAAGGTTACGGAGCAGATCGTCTTGAGCACAATCACATGGCACGTACAGGACATCCAGGTGACCAGGCCCAGTCAGAATGTCTTTATGAAACACACACCCCTCTTGGCTAACCTGATCTCCAGTGACAAGATAGCCCACTAAGCAGATGAGGGAAATGTTGTAGAAGTTGTTTACCTGGACTTTATTAAAGTTTTGACACCATTTCCCACCAAATTTTCTTGGAGAAACTGACTGCTCATGACTTTAATGTGGGTTATATTCACTGGATAAAAATGTGGCTTTATGGCCAGGCTCAGAGAGTGGTGATGAATAGAGTTACGGCCAGTCCCTAGTGGTGTTGCCCTGGGCTCAGTATTTGGTCCGGTTCTGATTAGTATCTTCATGGATGACCAGGACCAGGGGATCAAGTGCACCCACAGTAAGTTTGCAGATGACTCCAAGTTGGATCCTGTTGATCTTCTAGAGGGTAGAAAGGTTCTACAGAGGGATCTGAACAGGCTGGATCAATGGACCGAGGCCAACTGAATAAGGTTCTACAAGAAGGGCTGGGTCCAGCCCTTGGGTCACAACAATCCCCTGCATCACTACAGTCTTGGGGCAGAATGGCTGGAAAGCTGCCACGGGGTGCTGGTTGACAGCAGCGGAACGTGAGCCCAGGTGAGACCAGGTGGGCAAGAAGGGCAATGGCACGTGGCTTGTGACTGCAACAGCGTGGCCAGCGGGACCAGGGCAGTGACTGTCCCTCTATGCTGGGCTCTGGTGAGGCCACACCTTGAGTCCTGTGTCCAGTTCAGGGCCCCTCACTGCAGGAAAGACACTGAGGTGATGGAGCATGTCCAGAGAAGGGAACAGAGGTGGGCAAGGGTCTGGAGGTGAGTCCTGTGAGGAGTGGCCGAGGGAGCTGGGGGTGTTTATCCTGGAGAAAAGGAGGCTCAGAGGGGACCCTACTGCTCTCTGAAACTCCTTGAAAAGAGATTATAACAACATGGGGATCGGTCTCTTCTCCCAAGTAACAAGGGATAGGATGAGAGAAAATACCCTCAAGTTGCCCCAGGGGAGATTTACATTGGATAATAGGAAAAACTTCTTCACTGAAATCATTGCCAAGCGTGGCAACAGGCTTCCCAGGAAAGTAACTGAGCCATCATCCCTGGAGGTATGTAAAAGACACATGGATGTAGCACTTCATGATAAGGTGTAGTGGTGGGTGTGGCTGTGTTAGATATATGATTGGACTAGATGATCTGAAGGCCCTTTCCAACCTAAATGAGTCTATGATCCCATGAAAGATTTTGGCCAAGTGGAGCAAGTTGAGCAGAAGAGGGACTGGATGTTGAGGGGGCTGGAGTACATGGCTGAGGAGGAAGGATGAGGGAATGGGGCTTGCTGAGTATGGAGTAGAGAATGCTTTGTGGGAGATGTAAAACCATCTGTGGAAAGATGGCTGGGGGTAAAATCTGAGGAAACTGAGAAGTTGTATTCACATCCTAACAGAAGTTATAATGGTACGGAAATTATAGGGTAAAATACAGCTGTTGCTCCCTAGATGGAATGGGGTTGGCAGCACTTGAAACCTATTCCACAATGATTCCCCACACCCACAATCTGCAACCACAGCACCTGCTAAGGGGATGGAGTGGAGGGTGGAGCGGAGACACCGCAGCCAGGCTCTGTTGGAATCCTTGCAGGGAAGGGAACTCCATGGTACTTGGCAGCCCATAAACTGCTCAGCACCTGCCAGCCAGGGAGAGAGATGTCCTGCTGCTGAGCCAACAGCTGGGGCAAAGCCACTCTCCTCGGATGAACTTGGTTCACTACAGTCTAATTGTGATATTAATGCACAAATCCCTCCCCAATTTCCCTGCCCCTGAGGTACGACCTCCCCTCACTGGGCATGGGCTCTGTGTTCTTTTTGGCTGCACCTTTAAAAGCCAAGTGAGAATTTTACGCTCATCAGCAACAAAGGTACGTATGACTAGAATCACTCAAGCTCCACCTAAACATAAATAAAGAAAAGTAAGTGGAGAATGGGGGAAAAGTTAGGGAAGACACCATTGTAACTTCTGGGATGAGCGGACAGGCTGAACCTGGGATGCTTATTGGACAAGAACCACACCCTGTGCACGCTGAATACTTTTACTGGGGATTAGAGCTTGGCTGTATATTTCTTTGAATACATTTTTGCAGTCAGATACTAACATTGGCAATCCTTGAACCTTGACCTGTCACAATTTTACATTAATAAGAGTATTATTCTATAAGCTGTCATTGTCAGTCCTTCACTGGTGTTTGCAGTCTCCGGTGGTGGGGAACATACTCAAATAGAGAGGAAGACCCATTAAGGGGTCAAAAAGTGGGAAGACCTGCTGAGAGGTCTCCCTTACACTGTTGGTGTTTCCCTGACTGGGTCGGATCCAGCAGGACAGCTCAGTGCAGGGTCCCCCTAAGGGGATGCTGACAGAATGGTCGGGCACAAGGGTCCGGCTTTCCTGGGGCACTGACGGACAAATTAAACACTAAGGGTAGAGGAAATCTCCCTTTTTGGTGTGACAGAATCTCTGATGTAGCTCTAGTCACTGAACTGTGTTGAATCACTCTATTCAGCCCTAGATAGGTAGAGAAGTTTGAAAGGCAGAGGATCACCCTCTAAGCACAGTCAAAGCAATCCTGTGATAATGGTCACCATACAAGCATGCCCAGTAACCCCCCTGGTCATTTTGTGAGGGCATATACAGGGGAAATGATGACACAGAGGCAAGGGCTCAAATGCAGCAGAACTTTAATGAGTCAAAAGATGAAAACTAGGTAAATCTGAATCAAAGGAGCACCAGAGGCAGATAGGAGTCTGCACCAAATAACTGTGGTGGAGATCTCAGGAGATGCCCATCTGCCTGCCCTACAGAGGGAGCAGGGCCAGCAGCTCCTCCCCAGGCTGGCTGAGTGCAGCTCACAGCCCAGGGGAGCACAAGGCAACAAGGACACAGGAGGGAAAGGAGAGAGGGGCAGAGGGCACAGGCAGGGATGGGCCGTGCTTCCCGAGAGCCCAGGCTGGCCCCGTCCTTCTGCAAGGGCTGCTGGGGTGGCTCAGCCCCTCGGGAAGCAACAAGCTGCTGCTCCATCACCTGTGAAGTACTGCCTTGTTGAGTCCTTGGGTTCCTTCCCTGGGCTCCTTCCCCAGCAGCTTTAGCAGGGGAAGCACCTCGTGCCACAGAGGCCACTGCCCAAGCCCGAGAGGCCAAAGCCCCCGGAGTTGATGGGCACTCCCTGAGAGCTGAGGATGCTGCCAACAGCAGCAGAGGTGGAGGATCCCACGGCGGTGTTCTGGGGGAAGGAGCTGAGGATGGGGCCGGGCAGGGTCACCACCACGGGCGAGGGCTGGATGGCCACGGTGGAGCTCTGGCACTGCTGGACACAGGGCTCATTGCAGCTGTTGGCCAGCGGGGTGGGGCCGCAGGGCTGGCAGGGCCGGCACGGGGTGTAGCAGGACATGTCTTGGGGCTGCAGGTGCACCTGGCAGAGAGGGCAGGGGGAAGCAGAGCAGAAACTGTGTATGAAGAACAGTCTTTCACCCCACTAAGAGTGAGATAAGTCACAAGTTGGAGAAAAGAGCTGGGGACTCTTCAGCAAGATCCACAGGTATCACCCTCCTTTCTGCCCAAAAGAACCCTCTGGACAGCAACCAAGCCCAAAGAGGTTCCTTCCTAGTCCATAGCTCAGGAGACACTTAACCAGGTTTCAACCTCTGGTACTGACAGAACTTCCTCCCCTTCCCTCTCCCGTGATAGCAGTTCCAAGACCCCGTGTATGACTGGGGCAGGTATGAGCTGAGGGCCATTGGAGAAGTATGAAGAGAAGGAGAAGAAAGAGCTTCAGACTCACCTTGTAATGAAGGAGATGGAGGCGAGAGGACTGGATGAGAGAACGAGGAGAAGGACCTGCTTTTATACTGCTCTTGCACTGCCCCAGGCCCACAGACATTGCATGACGGCAGTAATTTTCCAACAGACTCACCTCAAAACCAAAATGTTCTACCTAGTGGTGCAGGTTGTGTTTTGGTTTCTGTCAACCTGTGCTGCCATTTCATTTCCTCATTTTCAACATTCCTGCTCTGCTTTCATGTGCTGAGATGAAGCACCCAAGGATATCCTGGGTGACGTTGTGTCTGTGAAGGCAGAAGACGTGATGGGGTCCCATGAACACAACACAGGGGATGTTGGCTTGGAGCAGTGAATTGCAATTGTTTACAGCTACCCTAGTAGCAAGAAGTGTCAGCTCTCTTCCTATTGATGTGCTTCTCTCTGGGGAGAATGTTTGCCAGTGTGTCTGAGTAGGAAGGACTAGGCACAACCAAAGCCTGCCTGGCTTTGAACCAGGCAAAATATGTGGAGGGCACAAGAAATTCTTCCAGGTAGATGGGAAGTCCAAAGGGTGACTGGAGCAGCTTCACTGAGGACAGGGGTTATAGGAAAGTTGGAGGTACTCAATGGATTCTTGGCCTTGGTTTTTACTAGCAGGAATTGCTGTCAAGAGATTGGGCTCCTTGGAAAGTCATCAGCAGGAAAGGCTTACCTGCACTAGGGCAGGATCAGGTGTGGGAACAGTTAAACAGACTGACTGACATGAGTGTGTTTGACTTGATGCCGTGCACCCAGAAGGGATGGCTGGTGTCTGGTCAAGGCCACTCTCAACTCCCTTTGAAAGACTTGGCGCTCACAGGATACATCTCAGGACTGGAAGAAAGCCAGCGGACCTTTTGTCTTCAAGAAGGCCATGAGGAAGGAGCCATGTCAGTCAGCCTCACCTCCATTCCTGCAAAAGTAATGGAGCAAATCAACCTGGAAGCAATTTCTCAGGATCAAAGGACAAGAAGTTGCCTGTGAGGGGTCAGTGTGGGTTTCTGGAGGCTTGACAAATCTCATTGCGTTCTCTGATCTTGTGCCTGGCTCTGGTGGGTGAGGGAAGTTCGGCAAATGTTCATTCCATCTAACTACGGCCTTTGATGCTGTTGCCTGTAACAATCCTTAGAGACAAACTGACAAAATATAGGCTGGGGAAGAGGGTAGTACAGAGGACTGAAATCTGTGAAAATTGTTGGTCTCCAAGGGTTGGGATGAGGGGCAGAAAGTCCAGCTGTCAGACACTCACTCCTGGTGCACTGCAGGGCCCAGACTGGGGCCAGCACTGTTTAACTCCTTTATCCAAGGTCTTGCACTGGGGGAAGAAAAGTCTTCTGCCTCCCTACAGGCTGGAGCTGATTGGCTGCCAAAGAGCTTCGCAGCAGAGGACAGGGGTCCTGGAGGGCATCATGAGACAACCCCGGGTGGAAATGGCATCCGACAATATCCCGGGCAGCTGAGGAGGGGGGTGTCTTTCAGGTGATGGAAGGTAATCTCAGAAGTGTGGAGATAGAGGGGACAGTGCCTCTCTCAGTCTTCACGTACAAGGTGTCCCAGGCTGCATCCCCTAAAAGAGTTCCAGGAAGGTGGAGGAGCTTTCCCAGCAGTGAATGGGTGTCAAAAAAAGCCTGCCTGACAAGGGTCAACCAGTGAAAGTCAGCTAATGCATTCTGGGTCATGGCTACTATAAAGCAAGTTCTAGACTATCTGGAGAACTGGGCCACTGCCCTCTGGCATTCAAGAAAGACAAATGGCAAGTTCTGCACTTGGAAGTGAAAAGCCTCTTGCAGCAGTATGGGCTGGAGACTGAACTACCCTACAGTCTTAGAGCCCTCAGCTCTCTTCTCTTGTGAGAGAAGATGTGCTGTGGGGAGAGGAGCGGATGCACGAACCTCATGCTCCTGGCCAAAGAGACTGTTCTGTGTTGAGGAGGTCTCCTGAATGCTCTGTGGAGGAACAGAAGGGGTTGCAGAAGACACCTCCCCCCTGGTTGGGACTCACCCTAGGTCCCATGCATCGAGTATTCTCTTGGCACTTGTGCTTCAGCATACCTTGTTTCCTGTGCCCAAAAAGACTTGCTTGGAGAGCAACCCAGCATCCTTGGGGAAGCAGGAACTTGTCCAACTCCCTAGTAAATGAGGGCTGTCAGCGACAACCCCTGCAGTGCCACGTACCTGAGAACACTGAGGGAGGGGATGTGCTGGGAAGGGCCCTGGGTACAAAACCAGCTCTCAAACAACATCAAGGAGTGATGCACTTCTCTGCCCTGCAGGCATGGAGGCAGCTGGGACGCATCTCAGGAGGGCAAGGGAATGCCTTCAGTAGGCACATTTCCAGGGATAGACTCTCCCTACCTGTGGTGAGTCATGCCCTACTTCTGGGTTGGCCGGGTGTCAGCCTTTTGGTGTGAGGTGGAGCCAGGAGGTTGTGATGTCTGTAGACCCACGTCCCTCGCAGGGACACAACTGCCCTCCAGCAAGGGCAGATCCATCCACAACCCAGGAAAGCTGATGCAAGCACTGGGCTGTACCCGAGTACACAGCTTCAGGCAGCCACAACAGCCATTGCTGTCAGCATGACCTTCTTGCCAGCACTCCCACAGCTTCAGGGGCTCACGGGACAGTCAACATGTTTTGGAAAAGTCTCTCCTGTTGGTCAAGGTTTAAGGCATGCAGCCAAAGTTCATGGCACAGTGAGGAGAATGGGACAAACAAAGTGCTGTGCCAAGCCCCAACACACCCCTCGTGTAGTGAGGAGAGGCCTGACCCCACCAGAACTGTGGAGTAATCATGGTACTTAGGAAGGATGACATTTTCTTTCTTCATGGCGACTGAAGGCAGTGATATGAGACCCCCAGAGACTGCCATGAGAGGGGGATGACTCTTCCAAGTAAATCTGTAAAGGATTGAGGGAGAAAGGTAAGTCACATCATTAGGCACAGGAGCCTTTATGTACCCAGAACAGACTTGCATTGGCAGGGGGAGATTCAAACCTTTCTGTAATGAGGTTTGAAAGGAACCTCGCCAGATTTCCCGGTTCCATGTCCTACATCTGCACAGACCCCTCCTGCACTTAAGGATACATCTTCTGGTGATAGTGACATGATCCCTCTTGGGAAGTCCTTGGATCTGTCATCCTGGAGCTTGAAAGGAGCCTACATAGCATAATGGGCACGTCAGAAATGAGGAAATGTACTGGCAATGCTGATGGAAAACAAATCACAACCTGGGGCATTAGGTGGGATATTTTGCTTTGGAGATGAGTCTGTTGGAAAATTACTGCCCTTGTGCAGTGACTGTGGGCCTGGGGCGGCACGGGAGCACTATAAAACCAGTTCCATCTGCTCACTCTCTCATCCACTCCTCTCCTCCACACCGTCTCCTTCGGAACAAGGTGAGTCCGAAGGTCTTTATTCTTCTTTTATTCATTCTCATCATTATCCTTCCATGGGATTTTTCAGCACAAAACTGTGCCTTTGTTCTACACCTGCCTTTGGGGTTGCTTTCCCAGGGAGAGGGAAGGGGGCAAAAGGGGTGACATGGAGAGAGGTTGGAGCTCAATTAGGTGCCTCCTGTGGTATGGGCTAGAAAGGGATCTCTAGGGGCTTGGTTGCATTTTGCAGGTCTCTTTTGGGCTTTGGAGAAGGAGAAGCCTGTGGGCCTCCCTATGATAATTCCATCTCTTTGTGCCAGCTTGTGTCATCTCTCCCTTGTGGGGGTGTTACAGGCTTCTACTCACCCCTTATGCTTTTCTACCCCCCTGCTCTCTCTGCCAGGTGCACCTGCAGCCCCAAGACATGTCCTGCTACACCCCGTGCCGGCCCTGCCAGCCCTGCGGCCCCACCCCGCTGGCCAACAGCTGCAATGAGCCCTGTGTCCAGCAGTGCCAGAGCTCCACCGTGGCCATCCAGCCCTCGCCCGTGATGGTGACCCTGCCCGGCCCCATCCTCAGCTCCTTCCCTCAGAACACCGCTGTGGGATCCTCCACCTCGGCTGCTGTTGGCAGCATCCTCAGCTCTCAGGGAGTGCCCATCAACTCCGGGGGCTTTGGCCTCTCGGGCTTGGGCAGTGGCCTCTGTGGCACCAGGTGCTTCCCCTGCTAAAGCTGCTGGCGATGATTGCAGGGTATGAACCCAGGGACTCAACAAGACGGTACTTCACAGGAGATGGAGCATCAGCTTGTTGCTTCCCGAGGAGCTGAGCCACCCCAGCAGCCCTTTCAAGAGGACTCTTGGGAAGCACGGCCCATCCCTGGGGCCCATCTGCCCTCTGCCCCTCTCTCCTTTCCCTCCTGTGTCCTTGTTGCCTTGTGCTCCCCTGGGCTGTGAGCTGCACTCAGCCAGCCTGGGGAGGAGCTGCTGGCCCTGCTCCCTCTGTAGGGCAGGCAGATGGACTTCTAGAGGGTTCTCAGTCACAGCCATGTGGCACAACCTCTTATCTGTTCCTGGTGCTCACTGCACCCTGACCATCGCTCAAAATCACCTAATTTCCCTCTCTTGACTCATTAAAGTTCTGCTGCATACGAGCCCTTGTCTCTGTGTCATTTTCCCTGCAGATGCTCTCCCAAGATGACCAGGGAGAGAGGTGTTGCTCAGTCTTTGTTCCGGGAGGAGGTGTTTGGGGATGCTTCTAAAGCGACTGGTAACACAAGCTTACATCGACTTTGCTTAGCGAGACATTGGATTATACTCTGCTTTCTAAATCTTGCAAAACTAGCAGGATGATGATATTCCAGCTGCCAAAGGGATTTTGTTGCTAATGGCATCCATGGCCAACTTTAATCTCTGTGGACGGAAAGTTCACTCAGAGCACCACTGTTCGTCTAGTGCACCACCCCAACCTCCCCGCTAATTTCTGAGCAGATTTAGATGCTGTTTTCCATGGTTATTCTGGCACAGCCAATTTGACTGGGGAGTGACCACAGCTGCATCATCAGCTTCAAGCCATGGCAGAGCTGTTGTTGCTGGGAAAGCAGCCACGGGTGTCCAGTGCTCAGTGCTGGGCCATCCCAACGTGGGCAGGCACTGTCACAGCCTCCCCAGCCCCTGGCCTTTCCCGTAGCCATGGCATGGTCACTCTTGGCAGCTGCCGACCACACCAAATGTGTGAACTGAAACACATGCAGGTAACCAAAACGGCCAAAATCTACATCTAAAGTGTAAAGGACAGATTTATTCCATCACCACTTTGGGAAACGGGGAGACAGACACTGAGTTTATTCCATCTTTTAAGGAACAAAAACACGTGCAATAGGCCCATGCCCTGCTGTAGTGGGTTTGTTTGCATTTCTTACCTTCTGTGAGATAAGAATTAAGAGGAATGCAGAGCAGGCTCCAAACTTAAAGAGTATAAAGAAGTTTATTAACAGAACTAAAAGAAAAAAAGATTAATAAGAGTCAAAATACACCTTCAGAACACTTCCCCCCATCCTCCCCCCTCTTCCCAGTTACAACGTAAAGGCACAAACTTGGGATTATTTCAGTCAGTTTACCACCTATATAATTGTATTTCGTCAGTTCACTTAGGGAGAGGAGTCTCTTTTGCCCCTGCTGTGGGGCTTCTCCACAAGAAGGAGTCTTCTCGTGGCTTCTGCGTCACAGCACAAGCAGCCACCCAGGGTGGTTTTCTGCTGGCATGTGAGAAGTCCCTTCCCTCGGCTTACAGCTTTCCCCACAGCTGTTTTCAAGGGTTCAGTCTTAGCT
>VZRQ01004334.1:25867-36617 GCA_013397975.1 Machaerirhynchus nigripectus
CGGCCGCCTCTCCCCACACGGCGATGGCGGTGAGCCGGCAGGAGGGATGGAAGAGGCGCTTCCTTCACAAACTCACGGCAGGCAGCCGGTCCCAGTGCCCCTTCTGAATGGCAAAATAGGCTGCAGCAGGAACGTCGGAGTGGCAGCTGGGATGGCAGAGGTGGGCACACCCCGGGATGGCAAACGAAATGTAACAGAAAACTCCACAGCCTTAGCAGGAGCCGGGCAGGGCGAGTCAGGCGGACATGGGGTGTTGGGTTAGAGTGTAGCGAAAAAGCCTGAGGCAGCGGCAGAAAACAGTGGGGCTTGGCAGTGGCAGCCGGGCTTGTCCGTAGCAGCTGCCGCATGCAGCCGGGGAGACGCGCCCTTCAGGGAGGCAGAGGGGGTTTGGGGTCCTGGGTTTTTCCCTGAGGCACTTGAGAAGATGGTGAGGGTCCTTTCCAGTCAGATCGGGTGTTACTAAGGTCCCAGTTCCCTGGCTGCTGTTACGAGCAGAGGCTCACCCACAGTAAAGAAGAAGCAGTGCCAGGCTGGACTCCGTGCTGGCAGCGAATTCTTCCTGCGGCAGCTGCAACTTGACCACTCCCTTCCGATCCCAAGAGCGAGAGAGGAGCCAAGCCCAGCCCCTCACCCCCCAGGCAAAATCTTGCGGTATCTCTGCCCTTCCAGGAGAAAGCCCCTCAGCTACGAGAGCTACGAGAGCACAGCTGCATCCTTCCCACCACCTTGGCCACTTCTTTTGTCTCCTAAGTACCGCTCATTTTTATCTCTTAGGCAACAGATGGGAGAAAATTCCCTGAGGGAAAAAGAAGAAAAAAAAAAGAAAAATCCTAATATTCAACAAAGAGGTGGGAGAGTTAATAATTGGTCTGGTCCTGCACTGCTCCAGGCGTTGAGATTTTCTCTTGTGGAAGCAATAATTTCCTGAAATGAGTTGCAAAACATTCCAGTTAATGATACGGTCTGTGTTTCAGATTCCTGAATTGTTAACTTTTGTTTCCCGTGTTTATGTTCATTCCCCCATGGATATTTACTCTGAGGGCTGACGAGAATTCCAAGAATTTCCACTGCAGGAGCATGTCATTGCTACCATAAACTGCAGTGGAAGTCCTGGAGGGTTCCCTTGCAGGCGGAGTCACTGGCCTGGCACACTCCTGTGGGGAGTTTCCAGGAAAGCTGGCAGGGCACACAAAGCCAAGCTCCTTCCAGCCATGCAATCCTTGACCAGACAGCCAAGGGTCCCCATGTGTGAGGACAGGTACTGCTCACCTGTGGAACTGCTCCTTTAGAAGAGGTGCTCTCACCTTGCTCTGGTGAGGGCAAAAAGACATATCAGGGAATTAATCCAAGACTGGCCCTGAGGCTGAAGGGATGCAGAGATTCTCTACTGGGGCTTCTCATAACTGGGGTTATGAGTTTGCCAGTTCCTCAGAGGTCCCCACCTGTCCCCAGTGCTCTGTTGCTAGGCTTGGCACCTGATTCCTGTCTCAGATACCCTTGAGTAGAATGGAATCCCTGTGGCCTGACTCAGTCTGGATGTATCTGGGCCCTTCTGGCAGAGCTGTAAGAGCAGCAGCAAGCGCTGCCCAGGACATGGCCATGGGGCCTAAGTCATTGCACACTTAACTACTGCTTTTCTTTCCCCATTCTTCCCTTCCTTGCTCCCTCTCTGCCTCCATTCATCTCCACCTCACCTTCTAATTCACTCAGGCCAAGGTTTCTCACTTGTTCCTCTGAGGAAGTTCTTTACTGCTGTTTGAACTTTCTGCCCTCTAAACATGGATTCTGTGTTTTGAAGATGCAGCTGTGCCCATTAACACTAACAGACAGCCCTGCTCTCTTTTCTCACTGGTACATACAGCTGTGGCTACTGATTTCTTCTTGTGTGTCAAAACTGTCAAAGACCCCTCTTTCATCCGTTCTGGCTTTGATTTGTGGATATTTGGACCCTGGATAACAGGAAATTGGAAGAAGGATGGAACTTTCTTAGCTGCTCCATAGATCCCAGAACCAGGGTGACACAACAGACATTTTCCTGGGAATTTTGTGGAACAAGAGAGCAAGAATCTGGGAGTGGGGCCACAGGCAGTTGTCCTCTAGGACAACCTTACATGAGGTAAAGGTCATTACTGCACTGTGGAACCACACTGAGTTGAGAACTGAGAGCTCTTGCCCTCACCATTTTGCTGTCCCCAGCCCTTGTGTTCTTGCTGATGAGCAAGGAATGGGGAAAATTCTTCCATGAGAACTTGCATCACCCCTCTAGGTTTGCTCCCTGCAGCCTTTCCTTGCAGTTTTACTGTTTCTCACATTTTTCCAGACACCGTGGGCCAGACCACCATCACCCAGAAAAAGGACCAAGTCATGGCAGGAGAGAATCACCTTCCAGACCGCTCACACCTATCAGAGCTCTAACTTTGACACTATGGTCTGATACCAGCAGAGGAGAGGACAGGTTCTGCCCAGTTGTTGTCACATCAGGCAGCAGCTGGGTCCAAGGAGAGGAGCCTATTCACCACATTGCTAAACTCCACATGAAGTTCAGTTTCCTGACCTGATGTCTTGTGAGGTTTCTTGTTTGATGGAGGGCAGATGCAACATGTTGCAGAAGGGCTGCTGAGCTTGTCCTGCCTTTGGAGCAATCCCATTTGCTGCTCTTTGATGTGGGCTCCAAGGATAATGTCCATAGTGTTTCTAGAGTGACTACAGAGCTCTGGGATGAAGTAAGGGTGTGAGGGCCTAAGTTGGAAAAGCTTGAGTAGAAAAGAACTCATCCCATGGGTGAACACCTGACTGCAGGCTTTGTGTTGCAGGTGGAGATTTGGTTTTGATTGCCAGAGAAGTGTCTGTGATGAATGAGGGGTACTGAGCAAGGGTGGGAAATACTTGACAAAGTCATGCAAATAATCTTCAAATCTCATAAGAAACAAACAGCATCCTTTACCTTCCTCTTTATTTGTCCTTACCTTGGGTGTCATATTGGTATTGAATCTGTGCAAAGGAGATATCTGCACCCCTGAGGAGATATTATATGGAAATTGATCCCCTTGGCACACGCGGGTCCATCTAGAGTTCCCAGAGGAACAGTTTTTGTACAGTAGCATCAGACTCAGAGCTCCTGATGGCTGGGTTGCCTGCAATGGTTTTAAAACATGTGTGATCCCCCTAAAGGCATTACATGGCCCTCCCCCTAATGAAGTGTGGAATGTTTCTCACCACTCATTAAGAATTGGAAGGCAAATTATTCCCATGTGGTTAACTGGGGAGCTTTTCCAGTTTTGTTGGTTTGTTTGTTTTTACTGGCACAGGAGATGGTAAACAGGAGGATTTCAACCAGCTCTCAAGACAGTGGCATTTCTTTCTGTATTCTTTTTTCTGAGCCTTTGCCTTTCTGTTTCTAGTAAAGTCAAGACATTCTGATGATGCAAATTTAGTGGATCAAGGTGCCCACATGGGAGATGCAGTATTTAGCTCTGGTGAGAATCCTCCGAGCCTTGACATCCAGTGGAATTTTCACTCACCTTAAACTCCACTTCTCCAGCTTTTATCTCCCCAGTTTGGCTATAAGAGGGCAGAAGATTTTGGTAAAGCCAATGTGAACAGAATGTCCACTGCTCTGGTTGAATGGTGGGAACCAATTGTGTGATCCACGTGCATTTCCATGTGTGCATGACTTGCTCCAGCAAATGATTAGATGTGAACCCACCACTTGCCATCAGAGCCTGTACCAGCAGCTCCACCTCCTTGCTGAACCTTACACCCATGTCCCAAGTGCTCTAGGGAGAGAAGTGGCACAGAGAAGGTTTTTGTGAGCGGGAGAGAAGTTGGACTGGTTGCTCTAATCAGCTGCATCTGTCACACAAAGCTCACACAAAAGTAAGTCAGCCTCCTTTTAACCCCTTTCAGGTTAAAAGCCCTTGGACTTGATGCAGGAGTTGCAAAAAGTGATTTTCTCATGTCCAACATTTTTCTGTTTTGTCTCTAGACAGTGTAGACAGTGTAGACAGTGTCTTTTTGGGTGGGAATCTTCTCAATAAAAGCTGGAGGTCTACTCTGAATTTTTTTTTGCCTAGGTTATTTTTAGTCTTTAAACTCTCATGAGGACCACTGGAGAAAATTTGATTCTTGTAAAATGTGGCTTGCCTGACCTGTACAGTAACTTTTGGAGGAGATGAATTTAGGTTTAAAATTGCCTATTTCTCCCCACTGATGATTTGTGACAAATAGCTCAGGTGAAGACACCTGCTCTGGAGGTCAAGGAAATAAATTCTTATCTATTTTGAATTATATCTCCAAATAAATATCGGAAAAGCCTCAGTTAGCTCAGATAAGCTCTGTCTTGAAGCACAGTTTCTGCTCATTTTTAACCTGAAAAGGTTTATGAGACTGATTCCTTGCAGATGTCCCGACTGGGATGGTAAAGCTACGTGTGGTGTGTCAAAGGCATTCACCACAGTCCTTTCCTCATCCATGCAAAGAGAGTGGCACTTCCCATGGGTGATTCATCGCCTCCTACGCCGGGTCACCACCAGAGACACCTGCAGAGATACGTGCAGTACCTCTCCCCCCTGTCCCGAATAAGGGCTGCAGATCATTTGCATGATGCACAGCTCAGATGTTTATTTAGATTGTTGTGATTTACACCTTAGCTGTGTTAGATACTCTGACATCTAAAATGAGCTTGGGAACACTTTGAGAGGACCAAGGGCTGGGTGCTGTGCCCTGGCTGCAGCACCCTTGCTGTGCTGGGGGAGCAACGGAGAGGAGAGGAAGAGGGAATACACGTCCCTCTTCCCATCCATGAGTGAAACGGGTTCTTCCGTTTTGCAGGCTCTGCAAGTCCTTGTTTACCCTCACCTGAGCTGTTTAATTAACAGCTGTACTAATTAACACTGTTGGTTTATTGTCAGGTTTGTGGAATCCAGTGTCATCCTGGCGTGAGAGGAGACAACTTTTGGGTGAGACAACAGTGAAACGGGCCCTGAGGTGGCTGGTGACTGAGTGATGGGGTGTGTGAAGGGGTTTGGGAAGTGCCCAGAGCACTTATCACCTCCCATACCTGGGATTTTACACTTCAGCAGGCTAAAAATCCTGGTAAATTGGTGTCCCAGCTGACAGAAGGATGCCTTGCCTGCCCCTGTGAAAACCAGCAGCTTCTGGCACTGCATTGGCTCTTGACCTGTGCCAGTCGAGCCATGACTCATTTCAGTCAGAGGATTGTGGTTAAGGCAGGGACCAAACCACCTCTGGGAATGCCACAGCTGAGCCAGGGATCCAGACTGCATCTGAGAACACAGTGGTTGAGACAGAGACTTCAACCACATGTGAGGACACCATAACTGAGACAGGGACCCAAACAGTAACTCCAGTAAGCATCCCTTCCAACCTGAACCATTCTATGATCCCATAATTCCATGATTTTAGCATTATGTTGTCTCCTGTGGAAACATAGGCATTTCCATTCCTGGTGACATTTGGTGTAGACTCAAGGAGCAGAAAAGACAGTGTCTATGACTGTGGAAGACTGGTGATAGTCCCTTGATACTGGGGGAATCCCTGCTCACACTCCCATACAGCCGGAGCTGCTCCAAGCAGTTCTGCTCCTGCTGGTCCCTCCAGGTCCCAGGTCTGAGCTGCAGTTCCTGCTTGCTCCACACTCCCAGCCTCTATTACTGTGGCTGCTGCCAGCCTTTCATGGACCACTAGGCTGACACTACCAGCCTCGAGGGCAGTACCAGCCCGTGGGGCTCTGGGCTGAAGGGGCTGTTAAGTGTGCCAGTGTCCCTCCTTTGCTCTGCAGAACCAAGGGCAGAGATGAGTGATGAGACTGGGGGCTGATTTTGGGACTGCCACATGGTGGCCCAACAGTTCCATCAAGTCTGCTATGACCTCTGGCTTCTTCACAGACCTCTTTGCCCTGGTGTGTCCTCCCAGACTGAAATTGAATGTTTGTGGCAGGCATGTCTAACTGGAGGAGATGGGATCTTACTAAATGGTGATGAGACCAGGGGATTTGAGGGTCCTGGTGCCTTTTAAATTCTGATCCCAAACAACCAGATCATCCTCACTCCATAACATGGGTGGCATACTGGGCTGGAGGAGTGGATGTGTTGGAGAGAGGAGAGCCTCTGTGAATACCTCTTAGATCCTTGAATGTGTTCTCCAGAGCTATTACAAAAGCTGGCTGCAGCCAGGCCATACACGAGCACAGCCCTGAATATTCCTCTTTAGACAACTGTAAACTGTGATATGCTATGACATGCCACACTCAAACCTTACCTCTTCACAAAAAGAGGTAACAGTAAGAGAGACACAGATTTTAACCCCCTGTTGACCATAAGGGAGGTTGCTGAGGATCAGGAAGAAGCCCTAATGCACAAAAATCTCCCTGCCTGGGCAACATTAATGCACAACATCATGAACCATGGGCAAGAGATGAGATTGAGTGATCTATGTGGTGAAACCAAAAATGCAGGCTGCAATCTTGGGCAAATTAAAAATTCCTGGGTACCAGAACCCACTGAATATCCAAACAGAACTCAAAGATGGAGAGAGTTATATCAAGCATTAGCATTAGGCATTCCAAGAGCTGCAATTCAAAGGCAGCCTGCTGGGGTCATCCAGAGTCTAATTAATATCATTCAGAGTCACAGAGATAGCAATCAGAGAGAAAATACTCCAAACATTTGGACCCCATGACCCGCTCCAAGAAGGGAAAATAACTCTTTCTCTCTCCAAAATTCAAGATCAAAACCCTAGTAACACCTGGGTGGCAAATGGGCCAGTCAGTCAGTTGAGTGTAAGCTTATCAGTAGATAGATTATAATGGTCATATATTTTGATTCATGTCAGTCCTCATCAGCAATGACATTTGGAATAGATACGGGAGCACAAATTTCAATATTAACACAGCTGAGAAGCTGTGAGTCTGGCCTGGAGGGCAAAGAGCTAAAATCACTGAAGGAAACAGAACAAGAGTTAAGTGCCAAACCACGGGGTTAATGGGGGTTAATTGATGGCTCCCGGGTGAGGAGCTGAACTTGAAGATCACAAAGAAAACATTTGGGGCTTTGATGTTTTGAGCAGCTGAACCTGGCACCTGCCCAATGGCAGAGTGTGGTCCTTTGGTTCAAATATTGGCCCGAACCCCGATAAAAAATCTAAAACTCTGGAGGTTACAATGCGTGTGCTCCCCGAAAGTCTGAACTCTCTGACTCAAGGATCGCTAATGTACCACAATACACAACTTCTGCTGTGTGAAAAGGAGCTTCTGAAGTTGTAGGTGATTTGGAAAAATGGCAAATTATATCCAGAACCTGCTCCTCGTATGATTTACCATTTTGGCCAGTTCAAAAGCTGGTCAGGAGATGGTGACTGACAATTGATTGTCAGCATCTCAATGAAAATACGGCCCCACTAACAGGACCCAATTATTGCAGTATAATCCCAGTATATATCCATGGCAATGACAGTGGCAGCATACCGCCAGCATGGACTTCATCTTAAGGGTCTTTTCCAGCCTTAATGGTTTTAAAGTCTCATTTCTCCTCTTACTTGGGATGTGTTCAAACACATAATCCTTGGGGCCATGCCCTATGAAATTATACTGGAAGTATCAGGGTTTCACCAAAAGATAAGGCAAACCTAAACCTTGCTAATTTTATTGCACATGGAAGTGAGACATGTCTAATGATGGTGGAGCTGGGAAATTTTATACAGTTGTATGTTCCTGGGGGAGTGGAGCACCATTTGCATGTAGGTCTGACCTCAGCTTGTCCAGTAGTGGCCTGTTGGGGTGGTGGTGAGGTTAGATCTCTCCTCCCCAGCCTCTGCAGTGGAGACAAGCACCATTAACAGCATCCTGGGTCCAGACCCAGGGTCTTGGGAAAAGAGCAAAGTCCAGGTTCAAGGAGCTCTTGAGGATAGCCGGATGGATCACACCAGGCTCCACCAACTCACCCTGAGCTGAAACTAACTGTGGTATGGGAATGGGTATTAAAAAGATGTATCTGATTGGCTTGGCCTGTTCTAATCCTTCCCTCAGCCTCCTCTGAAGCACAGTTAAGAGATTCCCCCTTGTGAGGCGTGATTGCTCTTGTGGTTTTATCTCCCAGCCAAAATAGCCAGAGGAAGGAAAACCTATTCTCAGCCATGCACCTGGACATCAGCCAAACCCTGTTCAACCCAGCCTTGGAAACTTCCAGGGATGGGGCAGTCACAGCTTCTCTGGGCAGCCTGTGCCAGTCCGTGCTTTTGCCTTCTGCAACTCAGGTAATGTAGCTGAAGCACCTGTCAGTGAAGATCAAGGCAAAAAAGGAGTCATTGAGTACCTCAGCTTTCTACATGTCCTGGGTAGATAGGTCTCCTGTTTCCTTCTGGACAGGGCCCATATTTTTCCTGTCTTCCTTTTATCAGCAGAATACCCCTGGAAACTTTTCCTATTGCCCTTGATGTCCCTGGCCAGTTTTAATTCTGTCAGGGCTTTAACTTTCCAAACCCCATCCCTGATTGCTCAGGCAATTTCTTTGTCACTACAACACCCAGTGGGGACAGAGAGATAACTGCTCTTGCAAGGAGCTGTTCCAGAGCAGAGCTGGCATTTGGCAGTGGTGCAGACTTAGAGGACCAAAAAAGCTGCCCCAGGCTTGGAAGAGACAAAGTTCCACAGAGCAGTGGCAGGTCTTTGGGCACTCTGGGAGCTGCAGTCCCCACAGGGGTGTTGGGTTCACTGGGAAAGGGGACTTGTTTTTGTGGGATAATCCTGAGAGTTAACTCAGGCCTGAACATCTGAGCAGCAGCTGGGCCCTGCCAGTCGCTGAAGGACCATATGGGGTACATCTACCTGTGCCTGTGTGCGCTGGCCATGGATCCTAGACCAGGTAATGGAGAAGAAGGAAAGCAAGAGGTGAAACTGTGGATTGTTCCCAGATATTTTTGTCTCCCCACTCCTGCCACCCTTTGGAGTCATCCTCTGTTTAAACCGCCTAACCCAGAAAAAGCTCATAAGAGATCTGTTCCCCAGGAGCCAAAGGGGCTGCTGACCTCATCCATTGCCCTCCTGCAACCGTGGGCTCCTCACTCAAAGGCAGCAGTGGTTGGGCCGCTCCCCTTTCACAGAGTGTGTTCCAGGGAGCAGTGCTCCAGGCTGACCTGGAAAGAGATGAAGCAAGGTTGCACGGACTGGTGGCCATTGGTTTGGAGTAGTCAGGAGCATCTCCTTCACCTCCAAGGGACAGGGCACAAAAGACAACCCAGTGAAGTGAGTCCTACGCTCCTTCCTCCGGGAATGAGGCAGGGTCCTTTTTGTGCCCAACCTAATCCTCTCCAAAAACAACCTTTCTCCCCTAGCTCACTGAAGAGTTGCCATAGAATGAAAGAGGACTCAGAGGCCCAGGTTTGGATGCAAAACAGCTTTAATGAGTCTAAAGAAAACAGGAGGTTCACAGAGGGCACCAGGAGCAGCTGCTAAGCGGCAGTGGGGGTGTCTGTCTGCCTGGCCTGCAGAGGGAAGGAGGCCAACAGGTCCCACTTGGCTGGCCTGGGAGACACGGACAGCAAAGGAAGGAGAGAGAGGAAGCTGAAAAATGGAAAAGTAGATGATGGGTATTGCAGGCTGGAAGCTTCCTGCCACCTTTACAGAAGAAGCCAGAGATGAGGAGATATTTTACATACAAAAGTCCAAAGCTTTATCTCTTGTTTAGCACCATGTTCTGAGGTCTTGGATGTTCTTAATCAGGGACATTGTCAGCAGCTTCAGCAGGGAAGGCACCTGTTGCCACAGTAGCGGCTGGTGATGCAGGAGAGGTCAAAGCCCCCGGAGCTGATGGGCACTCCGTCACTGCTGAGGATGCTGCCCACGGCAGCGGAGGTGGAGGATCCCACCACGGTGTTCTGTGGGTAGGAGCTGAGGACGGGGCCGGGCAGGGTCACCAGCACAGCAGGCGGCTCAATGACGACGGTGGAGCTCTGGCACTGCCTGACACAGCACTCAGTGCAGCTGTTGGCCAGCGGGCAGGGGCCGCAGGGCTGGCAGCAAGGGTTGCAGGGCTGGCAGCAGGACATGGCTCGGGGTCACAGGTGCACCTGGCACAGAGGGCAGGGAGAAGCAGAAAGTTGGGACACTTGAGAAGCAGCACTGCCCCCAACCACCCTGGAGCCAAGGCACCTCCTGGCCCACACTGCACTGCCCAGCTCAAAGCCCAGAAGCCACCTCAGCCACGTCCCAGCGTCTCTCTGTCTGCACAAGACCTTCTCTCCCCTGCCCTCTCCCAGCAGAAGCAGCTCCCAACCCTGGGCTCCAACAGCCCCTATCAGCTGAGACTTCCAGCCAGGAAAGAGCTGGTCTGGAAGCAGGAGGAGAAGGAGGAGAAGAGGCTTCCCACTCACCTGATTCCTGAGGAGGAGGAGGAGGAGGTGAGAGAAGTGGATGAGAGAGCAGAGACTTGGGCTGCCTTTTATAGCAGTCCTGCCCTGCCTCAGGCCCAGAGGCTCCTTGGTGGAAGTAATAATTTTGTGACCAGCTCATGGCAAATGTGCACCATCCCAGCTAATGGTAGGGGCTGTGTCCTGGTTTCCTGCACTTTGGCCTTTTCATTTCCTGTCTAATTCCATGTGCTTTCCTCTATGGAAGCTTTTGTAAGGGTCAGGATGAGAGGCTCAAGGATTTCTGGGGCAGAAAGAATGCTTAGTGCATTTAGAATGCTCAGATCATGGGAGTGATTGCATTGCTCTCATGCTTCTTGCCCACATG
>VZRQ01004336.1:0-33853 GCA_013397975.1 Machaerirhynchus nigripectus
TGCTGCCCCGACCCAGCCGGTCGGGGCGATCCTGGCCGCTACCGTGTCTGGGGTTCTGGACCTCCGGTCCAAACGCCTACTCACGGCGTGTCAGGTGCCGTCGCTGCAGGAGCCCTGCCTGTGAAGCCGCACCTCTTTGAGAGCTTTGCAGGCTCATTAAGACCCAGCCCGTCTACAGGCAGGCAGCGTGCACACCCCCTGTTGCCTGGACGCCAACGGCACTTCCCTGACTTGCCAGTGGTAATGTCTTCTTTTCCTCTTTGTGTCCTCTCCCTCTCTCTCCCCTCTCTCCCACACCTTTTCCATTTCCTTCCTTCTTCTCTGTCCTTTCCAGCCCTCTTTCATTTGGGCAACTCCTTTTTCCTTTTGTTTTTTGTTGCCAATAAACGGTTCTCAGATACAATGTTTGTCTTGTTGACTTAATTTTGTTCTTGACCATCTCTTTTTAAAAGAACTCCTCGCAGTTCCTCACAGTGGAACGCGACCGTCTGTCATTCATTTTCCGTTTACAAAATAAAGATCCAATGTTGTAACTTTATTTTGAAACAGCTGAAGTTTAGATAGAGGTGCAGGCTGTCCCTTCTTTGCTAGGGTAATATATAAAGGTATAGCATCTAGTATACAAACATTCTTGTCCCTGTTTGCTAATAAGAAGTCGTATGCATATTGTCCAACAACCAGTAATGTTATACCTTAATTGCAGTGCAGTAAGTGCCAAAATTCTCTGCAGATTCAATAGCTTTACCTCTTGAAAACCACAACAGAAATTTAAAGCATTTTCTTATCAAGATTTTTTTCCTTTGTTTCTTGTAATTCTAATTCTTTCCTTAAATTCTTCTGTAGCAAGACTATTTTCCTTTTCACTGAAGGAGCAATACAAAGCATTAGGCAATAGAAACACAGTTGCCTGGCAGTACTCTTTGCATATTACCCTCCTCCCCCAGAAGAAAATAAAACAGTGTCTCCCAAGTTAATATTAATAACACTATTTTGAAAAGTGAAAAGGTTTCCTGCTGCTGTGACCATGCTACTAAACTGGGTCAGATACCCTGTATTTAGGAACAGAACTAATCAAATCTCCCTGAGAGCAATTACAACAATTCCCCATTTTCTGGAGGAAGTCTTCAAATATTATTTGCATATTTATTATTCTCTTACCTAATATCAATGTACATGTATGTGCTTCTATAAATATTTTCAAAAAGTATACATAAGATATTGGAAGGGGTTAAAATCATTGTACTTGGGCATGCTTGGGTATACTGAGGCTAGAATAAGATACATTGTAACCAGTGTAGAAGCCAGCTGAATAACTTGACAAAAGATAGGGAGAAAAAGCTTGCTAGATCCAGTGGAGAAAATGCTGAAACAGCTAGCAAGAGACGGCGCATGCCTAGGGAAAAAAGGTGAAAAGTGCAAAGTGAAGAAGACATTTAGCCTTCATCAAAACAACCACCAAGCCTTCCTCAGCGCAACCTCCAGGGAGCACTGCGCCTGCACTCCACGTATGCTAATGATAATAGTGAGCTCTAAGAAATAGTTTGCATAACCACACTTTTTCTAGGGAAAACTATGAATATGCATAAATATTAACCATATATTGTAAACTGCTGTGTGCCTGGGGTGTGTGTGTGTTTGAAGGAGTAATCCTCGCACTTCCAGCGCACTGAATAAAGCAAATACCCACTTCTTGGACTTTGTCTTGGAAGTGTCTCTTGGCCCAGTTTGGGGCAAATCAATATTGTTATAAACAAGTACTAGCTCACAGAAAATCTCATACAAAAAATATGTTGTTTCAGCTGATGTGCACCTTCTGAAAAACCTGGTCTTGGCATGGTGTTTTAAGTTTACATCCCAACAAGCAATTCACGGATAATTATATCTAAATCTGAATTCACATAAAAAGTTAAGACACAAATACCACACATTTTGAAGATGAGTGTGCCTCTACAAGCAGGTTTCCCTGAATCCTCCTTTCTGAAGAGGCTCCACGTGCACAGAGTAGCAACAGATCAAAGTGAAAAACCACTTCAGCTAGTGTTTTGTGTGCTCTCCAGAAATGTTTCATCTGCATACCAATTGCTTATTTGTTCATTGTGCAAGGAGAAAATCCTTTAAGAAGCCAAAAAAAATGTCAAATAAACTCTTAGGCTAGACTCTTGAAGGAATTACTGTATATTAAAGCACTGTCTACAGCTCACTATTTTGAAAAGTTTTGCACATAATCTTGTAAAATGCTTATGTGTTTTTACTGGCACAAATCATTCCTAGAAGAAGTTGGGTTGCTTTGTTAAAGGTATTTGGTTTTGCCAGTTTTACTTAAGTAAAAACAACTCAGTCTTTTCTCTCTGAACCAAGTTCAGCCAAACCCACAAAACATCCCACAGTGTTTTCAAGGAAACTTTCCTGTCTGACCATCCAGGATTCACTCTGGCAGTCACACTCCCACCACGCAAAACTTCCACTGCTGTGTTCAAAGCCCCTTCACAGCAGCTGGCTCCGATAAGCTGACAGCTGCCCTGCTTGACTCCCTACACATACCACTTTCATGCAGTCAGACAAGATTTCCTTATCTGCTTGGATACAGGTTTCCCATAGAAGTGTCAGACATATGGATCCTTAAAATAATTCAATCTGGTGCAGACACACAAAACCAGCTTGAGCTGGGTGCTGAGGAGGAGAGATCCCCAACGAAGCAGTCCCTGGGCTTTTATACCTTTACAGTCTATGTGCTCGATCGTCTGAAGAAGCTCTGCTGAGCCATAGGCTCCTGCACGTCTCATTGTGGCCAGTCACCTGGCTAGCGCCAAGTCCCCATGCTCTTTGTTGTGTAATAGTTCTGTGCCAGGTAATGGCTTATTGTCTGGGGTCCTGCTATTTCCTGCCATCCAGAGCACAACCTGCAGTTTGCACTGCAGCTGCCCACCAAGCTACCTGCACTAGGTGTAGTCCTCAACAACTTTAATTTCGAATCCTCAAACACTTGCAAAAATGCTTCCCCCTCATTTTATTGTACCCTGTGAAAAATGATTATAGCTGAGCTAGAGGCTCAGAATGGCATCCTCTGACTGTGCAAAATACTGCACCATAGATGAAAATTATTTTAATGTTTTGAGCTGCACTGCCCATGATGATGACAAATCCTCCTTTTAATAATGAAAAGAGGGGTTTTCCCTGCTAAGTGATCACAAGTCACCATGAAACTGCATATATTATGATTGGAATGTCCATCTTTATCCTCATTTCTACATATTCTATCATATGTTTCTAATAACTCATATGGTCACAGTCATGGCCAGTTGGTGTTACATTACCAAATACATCCCTCCTTTTTATTCAAATTCGGGTCAGTTATTCCAAATCCCAAGCCATACCTTTAGTGTTTAATCTTCTTGTGTAAAGTAATGTGATAAAGGAGATACCAGTAAGGTTTAATAACATTTTCATATGTTATTTCTAACATTTGACACAAAGCTCTTTGTAAGCACTGTAGTGAACTTCAGTGGCTTTGAGACATTTATAACTTTTTATGTTTGAAATAATAGCAAAGCCACAAAGCCTTCCATTCGTTTAAATTTCGATCAACTCTGTTCAGTAAGATTGAATTTCTGTAGGTGACTTTTCCAATCAAGTATTATGGTTCCTCAGTTTTGTACTGTAAATGACACATAATATAGGGCAGACACAATATGAGATTTAAGTAATTATTAAATGTTTTTATTTTTACAGTAGGTATAGAAATCGACCAGTTAAAATGAAAAAGGCTACTTACGGGCAAATTGTAAAAGTGGTCGTGGATGTTTGTCACCTGTCTCATTTGCAACTGAAAGAAGAAAATACAGAGGAAAAAAACATTAAATTTTAATGTTACATTAAGATTAATGATAATATGAATTTTTATGCATATATAGGTGTCTTGGTTTAAGACAATTTAAAGAGGTGAGCACTCTAAAAAGCACACTTTCTAGAAAATAAACTCCCTTTAGTTTCAAGCAATCCATTTCCACCATTAAGAAATTAATATGAGTAGATATAAGTGAAAAAATAAGTTTACTAACAGGCAAAACAGCAACAGGCAAAAAAATAACAGTAAATAATCGCTAGATACAAAATCTTTAAATCTCACAAACCCACAGAAATGAATGGTGGGGTAACCCCTCCTTCCAAGATGGTGGCCCACACAGACTCCTCTGCGGCTTGAAAAACAAAGGGAATATAGCACCCCAATCAACTGTGCAGTCTGGGAGACAAAGTGGAAAAATGATGACGGACAAAAAGAACCCTCCCGTGAAGGTAGAGTTTATGAAGCAGTTCTAGTGTCAGATGGAAATTGCTGGTGTGTGCTGGGTCAGCTCTGCTTCCTGCCACTTCCTGCTGCCACCCACTGGACGCCACCAATGCTGGTGCTACTGTCCTCCATGCTGCGGGTGTGTCAGGGAAAAGAACCAGTCTCCGGCATCGATGTGGGTAGGCCTAGCCCCAGGCACCAGTTCAAGCTTCATGCTGCTCATAGATTTTGCAAAGTTCATTCTGAAACAGTTTTGATTGTGAAATGTAGTTTTTCCAGGTGGCTACTGCTGCCAGCCCAAAGCAACCCATTACAAAGCAGAACCTCTGCCTTCAGCAAACACTGCCAGGAGACAGAGATATCTCTTTGCTTCTGGGCTCNGAATAGGAGAAAAGACTGTTCACAGTAACACCAGTTGCAATAATGTGTATGGTAAGAAAAAAGTAAGATTATTGCATGTATATAAATTAAATGTTCCAGTAATTTTGGAAGCCCAGAGGTTGATTTAATAGCAAATTAAATTAAATTTCTGTGCAAAGGAATCCTCTGACCTTTGGAACCACATATAGATATCACCTAGGATAAAAACAATTCTGTAGAAATACTGCTCTTTTTTCTGCCTTAGATTCATATTGGCCTAGCTCAACATTGTTGTGACCCTGCCGGTACAGTTAGTCAAGAGCGTAAACAACTCTGTAGAATTCTCCTAATATTAAACTACAGCTGGAAAAGAGGGTTTTCAAGGACAGTAATTACTATGCATGGCTTGTTTTTTTTTTTTTTTTTTTTTTTTTTTTTTTTTTTTTGTAGCTAAAATAATCATGAGGAACAACATTGATAGGCATATGTAAGGAAGAAAGCGTAAGTGCACACAGAAACTTTGCAAATTCTTTGCTTTCTTTAAAATGAGTTTTTCTAGAGACAAGACCAACCAAGCTAAGAAAATCCATAAAAGGATGCAAAAGATCAGAAATGAGACTCACAGGTTCCTAGCAAGATAATGTCAACTAAACTATAATGGACCTTTTGAAGTCAGAAAATACTTTGATGAAATTTATTTCCTCTGTCAAGGACTAAAGTGGTCAGTTTAAATTTGGCATTATTTAAGACCCATATCCACTGCCACTGCAGCTTTCTTACTTGCTCTTTAATCTCTACCTGCTACTGCAGCTTTCTTACTTGCTCTTTAATCTCTACCTGCTGGTTAAGATGGCTCTAGTACTTTCTTCAGTGAACAGAAGGACTTTTAACAAATCTCTGGCTCATTTTTCTCCCATTAGCCAGCAGAGTGTAGCCTTAAGACACTGGATGCCTATATCAGTCTAGGGAACTCACTAGGCTGGCCGGAACAAGGGCGCTGAGGTCTCTCAAGTCCTACAAGACACCCTTCTTTGCATTAAGTCCATGGCTGAAACCCAAAGCACAAACCCAAACCAAATAAGCTCTCCTGGGACATTATATGCAGACATCGGACTGATTGTATAGTTTTGCTGCTCCACAGTAGTTCACAGTTCCAGCATCAAATCCGGCTCTGTTTCAGGTGATGGCACGGTGAAGGAGATGCAGCAGCATCCTCCATGGGGCTGGTATCAAAACAGTTGGATCCAGTGACATCAAGAACCATGCCAGAAAATACTGCTATTGCAAATATGTAAAGCTCAAGCCACTAGGTTTTAACTCAGAAATGACAGTATGCAGGGGGTAGGCTGAGAGATCACTAGCCAGACCAGTCTCTCCTGGGGTCTTAGGTATCTCTATCACAGCAGAGAATACGCAAATTCATAATATGTACTGGTGTCTTAATTGAAGCATCAAGTGAACTATTAGATGGGCCTGCTAAGGGCCTTTTAACTGTGCTATTATTTGCTTTAGAGTAGTTCTTCCACTTTGGTGGCAGATGGCACTCCCTGATCACCAGGGCCTTCAGGTGCACAGGTCTTAACTTTGTGCCATCCCCCAGCGTGTTGCAACAAGAACCCTTCACCTAGGATCTGTGTTTGGCAGCTCAGCTCCCAGATTCACAGCACCCAGATCAACAGGTGTCATTAACCCCTAAAAAAATTAACATTTTCCAGTTCCGTGATGCATAGGTTTGTTTTCAGTTGGCAGTGCTTTCCAATGACATCAGATGGTGTCATATATAGAGTAAAGCTCTTCCATCTAGAATACAGCCATGCAGAGCAAAGATGCGGTTAGAACAGCAAAGCAACGATCAGGACAGAAATACAGGGGATGCTAAACCTGTATTACTAGCAATATTCCTGGTACAATTGAGATAACCTCCATGTGGGAATTGTCTGGAGCCAATGCTGTGTAAGCAAGGGAAAGGATTCAGAAACAAAGAGCATTTCTGCATTTGCTCACTGTGAAAATCTTAGAAGATCTTACTTGATGCAGTTTTTACTGTGGAAATTCTACATATTTATTCTATATATATGTAAGTAGGACTGTTTCTCCAGATGGCCTGAAATCTTCTCAACATTTCATTTATTCACGTTTATTAATAGTAATAAGCTTTTGGGTAACAGCAGGTATGAATTAATAAAGCTGGGGAAAGAAGATTAATTTCTGAGTGAGAAGTCACAACCCGCACCAAAGATGATTTCTAGTATTTTCCAAGATTTCCTGTACTGTTGTCCCTTTAGATACGCTTATTCTCCAGCCACACTCAACCCTTGTAAACTGAAGTCTAGGCTGATTTTCATCTCATTTGGTGAGACTAATCAGCATGAAAACTGTGGATATTTACTTTATTCTCCTAAATGGGTGACACCTTCCAACTTTCATCGCACCATTTTCTAATTTTCTTTTTAATACCATGCACATTTTGAAGTTATTTTCCATTCCAGCCTGGAAGCAAATAAATCTGTGAATGGTATAGCAAAGTGCAAGTACTTTGTAAATAACTGCTGTTCCTACAGAAGGACATCCATTACAGGCAGGAGATATCATCCTGTAATCAATCCATTATGGGAAAATATTCTCATGCTCTCTGTACTTTCTTGTCCAAGTAGACAACAAAATACTAGGCCTAGCCAAATTTCTTCCATTTCAAAAGTTTTATCTTGTATCATAACTGCTGGGAAAGTTCAAAAGCCTCAAATTGCAATTATTAAAATATCTTCATCAGTTCTTTGATTAACGTAGATTACTCGTATTCAAGTTCACTATATGCCGACCTTATAGGCAGGTTCCTCTTTTTAATGACTGCCCTATTAAACCATTTCCTACAGTTTGCCACCTTTTTCTACAGAAGGTATCCATTTCACCAGTATGCCACCTCAGTCAATTTAGCTTTCAAATACCCTTTACCTAACTCCTAGTACAATGCAAAGAAAAACATACCACTTCATAGCATTGATTCATCAACACTAACAGACAATAACAAATCATCCATGTTTTGCCATTAAGCAGCTGAGTGTCTGTGACAAGAATGTCAGATATTTTTCACCACCAGTAAAGACATTCTTTCAAGGAGACGACTTTTTTTTAATCAGTCAAAGGGCAGACAAACTTTAATATATATTTCATACTTTTAGTAAATTGGTCAGTGTTAGGAAGAGGAAAAATACATTAGATAAGGCAAGAACACAGATACATAGATGAATTTACATTGAATACACAATCTGAATAAACTCTTCAGTAATATCATCTCTGAAAACTCCAGCAGCTTTTTCTCTAAAAGACTATGACATTAGATGTTTTATAAACTTATCAAACACAATCATAAAAGTACACTTCTTTTCATGCTTACCCATCTTACATGATGAGACTTTGCCAAAACCTGATTTCAGTGTCAGTTATGGCCTATCATTTAATTTGTGTCACTTTTTATAAATCTGTTCTTGCACAAGCAATCTCTTTAAACTGAAGTTTTTGGGGAGTTTTTTCTGGTGATTAATTCTCCTCTAATTTGAACTTGGAAAGACTGAATTTTCTCCTTTCACCATCTTTTTGTGGACTGAGCCCACCATGACCTTTCAGTCTTGCCTCAGAGAATAGGTATCTTCATATCCCCTTCCTGTCTTTATTGAACCTCTTCAGTGTCAATTCATTTTCTCACAGATACCATATGCCAACATCCAAGGTAACTTATTCTTGCCTGGTCACATATTAGTGGATGGCTGTGACACATCCCTCATATAATAACTCTGAAGTTTCTTGTAGCCTGTTAACTTCTGTTCTCTCATGCTAGTTAGACATAACAAAGCCTCTCCAGGCTTGCTCTTCAAGGACACCCAGACTGTCCTAGGCCCAAAATGTGTAAACCAAAATCTTAGAAAGGGAGTAAGATTGGGGAAATTACATCATTAACTGAAGCTTTAATTGGAGAATTAACCATGATGTGCAAATGAACCAAACTTATAAAAGTGTGAAGAACTTGTGACTTGGGGTCCATCTTGGGTGTCGCCTTTGGCCTGCCCAGGGTGTACCTTTGAAGGCCCTTGAAATAAATACCTTCCTTTATTCCCTTATTCCTGTCTAGTCTCTGCTTTTTAGGTGGTTATCTCAGGCATCAGAGGGGATAAAAAATGTTCCTCCCCAAAGCTACAGGTCACAACAAATCATCTTCCTGGTGCATGAGGAGCAGGCAGCAACATAGCCAATAGGGATTGGAGGAGGCCTGACCAGTGGTCATGCTCAATGCTGCAGAGGAAGGCAAAAACCTCTGAGGACCAGTGCCAATCTGCACAGAGGGAAAATTCTTTTCTAATCCCAGCACTAGTGACCAGCTGTTTTCTCAGCAGGTGAGCAAGACCTGCCTCATCATCATCCCACAGGCTCCCTGTAGTCACAACTCCCTGGAGATGCCCAAGCCCTAATCAGTGTCAACCTAGGGCCATTTCAGGGACTTCTGAGAATGGCCAAATGCCCTCAGCCTGCTCATCTTTGGGAGCAAGACCCTTTCCTCACCTGGCAGGGTGTCCCAAAGCACTGGGAACCCTGGCAACATCTCTGCTTCCCACTTCTTATGACTGCTGCACCAGATTCCAGAGGGGATGAGGATGGGGAGCTCTGTAATGTTCCTTGAGAAGGTATTCCCTTGGTTTCACCGGTGCTCTCCAGATGAAAAAGCTCTGGACACCTCCAGGGACTGGTGAGTCTTCTCATCTCCAGCAGCCTCATCCAGCCTTCTCCAGTCTTCCTCCCTCAGCTCCCTCCAAGTAATTCCACCAGCTCCTCAAGGACTTCCTTTCAGACTGGCTCTCCCCAGTCCAGCTTTGAAGCGGGACATGAGAGACCTTTTGTCCTGCCCCAGGCAAGCCATTGACTGCTGTATTGCAGGATGGTGGCACTGAGGTATGGAGGTGATGGGGTCCCCCATGCCCAGCCCTACCTGCAGCAGCCTCACCCACTGGCTCTCTACCCACTGTCCTTAAGAGCCTTTGGAGAGGCTCAGGGAGGCCAAGGAAGGTGCGAACCTTCCTGAAATGGAAGGACAATCCATCCCTCTAACTTATTGTAACTTTGAAATTGAGGCGCTTCCAGGCAAAAATGTAGGAAAAAGAAATAACAGTTCTTTATTATTTATAGATACACAGTAACAGAAACTCCCCCACCCACCAAGCAGTTTCCCCATTGGTGTAATTATGACCACGGCTGGCAGGGGGCGTTGTTGGCTCCGGCAAGGCAGAAGGTTTTACTGACTTCCCCACGGCCAGCAGGGGGTGCTCCGATGTGAGCTCAGCAACCTCCTTAGGTGGTGGTGGCTTGGTCAAAGGGGAAGAGGGGAAATTGCTCCTTTTGTAAACTTACGGGCAGCAATTGGTCTTGGGATCACCATCAGCAGCTGGCAGAAGCAGTGAAACCAGGCAGATCTGATCCTAGTGCCAAGTTACAATGTAGCAATATGCCGAGCCAGGTACACAACACATGCAACCACTCCGCCTGATCCCAAACAGAAGGAAGCCAGCCTTGGCCCCACCCCTGCAGGGTCCCCAGCCGAGTTTACACCTCTTCCAATATTTCCCGAACTGCGAAAGTTGGGGGAACAGTGACAATTCCCATCACAAATTATCATGGGATACCCCATTGCCGTGAGCCAACCCCCACGATATCCATATACATTTTCTTAAGTGTTGTTTTTCTTATTTTATACTGCTATATTTCTACAGATAATAACCAGAAGGATACATCCCTCCTTTCCATTGCAACCAAATTTTTCTAAAATAAACCCTATGGATATAGTTATAGATATAGATAGATATAAAAAATGGTCATTCAGTGTCATTTCACTCTAATCTGCCCCAAGGGTCTATTAATAAGAACCTCAGTTACCCTGCCTTGAGGGATGAGTTGTAACAGGCTCAACATACATAAATCTATGGGCCTGGCAGAGTGGTAAGAGAAGTGGCCAACCTTGTTGCAAGGCCACTGTCTAGAATATTTGAAAAATCATGGAGATCAGGGGATATCCCTGAAACCTGGAAAAGAGGAAATTACATATCTTCCTTTAAGAAGGGTCCCAAAGAGGAAACTGCAGGCCCATTATTACTACTTTGCTCTTGGGAAGGTAACGGAACAAGTCCTGCTAGAAACTATTAAAAAACAAATTAAGCAGGTGATTGGGGAAAAACCTGCACAGGCTGGCTGAAGGTAAATCATACCAGACTAACCTAACTTGATCACCTGCTACAACAAAATGACATTTTTCACCATGACACTGCATGGTAGAAGCAGTAGGTGTTGTTTACCTAGACTTCAGCAAAATGTTCAGTGCTGCTTCCCATCCCACAGCCTTCTCCTGGTAGAACTGACAAGATACAGACTACATGGGTGGTCTGCAAGATGGGTAAGAAATTCGCTCACAGGCCATACTCAGCTGGTGGTGATCAATGGTTTTTACTCAGGATGGCAGCCTGTCACCAGGGATGTCCTCTAGATATCAATACCAGGCCCCATGCTGTTCTGCATCATAATAAATTATCCATACTATAGGACCGAAAGCACACACACCAAGTTTGCTGATGACACTAAACTGGGTAATGATGTGGACATGTTAGAAGGAAGAGCCATCTTACAGAGAGATGTGGACTGGATGGAAAAGTGGGCTAGCAAGACCAAGTTTAACAAAGGCAAGTGCAAAATTGTTCATCTGGGACATCATAACCAGAGCCTAGTATGGGCTAGGATCTGTGTGGCTGAGAAGTAGTCTTGCTAAAAGGGACCTGGGCTTCCTTGTGGACAAGCTGAACATGGGTCAGCAGTGTGCCACTGCAGCAATAAAAGCCCATGTGATCCTGGGCTGCATCTGTAGAGACATTACTAGCAGAGATAGGGACACAGTTATCCCATTCAGCACTGCACCTGGAGTATTGTGTCCAGTTGTGTCTCCACAATTCAAAAATGCAGACATACTGGAGAGATTCCAAAGGAGGGCCGTGAAGATGATAGAAAGGCTAGTGAGACAACTGTATGAGGAAGAATCAGGAGTTAGGTCTTTTCTCCTTGAAGAAGAGAAGGCTCAGGGGAGACCTTATCACAGTATTCCAGTACTTAAATGGCAGCCATTAAGAGGATGGAGGCTCTCTCTTGACAAGGAGCCTCATGAGGGAGAAGAAAGACAACAGGTATGGGGTGGGCAGGAGATGTTTCATCTTGGTATAAGAAATTTTTTACAGTAAGCACAATCAAATCACAAACTTCCCATGGACACTGTAGAGTCCCCATCACTGGATGTTTTCAAGACGCAACAGTACAAGGTGCTAGATAATCCTGTCTCGGCTCCCTTTCCTACAAAATATTGGATGAGATGATCCAGCCTGGGCTGAGAAAAAAAAACATAAATCACTATGCCTGCAGAAACAGCCTTGCTGTACCCACAGCCCAGCCGAGGAAATGTCAGGCCTTTCCCACTGTCCTGGTTTCAGCCAAGGACAGGATTAAATTTTTGTGGTAGCTGTGAAGGGGCAGAGCCTAGGGCCATGTGGTCATGGCCAGGATCCTAAGGTTAATCAATTCCATCTCACATCATTTGCAGGGGGGCAGGGGGGGCANGGGGGGCAGGGGGGGAGGGAGAGAGGGGCTCTCTCTCTCTCTCTCTCTCTCCCTCTCTCTTGTAAAAAGGAAGGCATTCCTTTCCAGGGGAACGAGCATTGCAGATGCCGGGATGGCTCGACATTGTTTCTTTGTCCTGGGTTTGGTGACCATTTTGCGTGGAAAGCACCCTCTCTTTGTACACTTCTGAGGACAGGATTAAATTTTTGTGGTAGCTGTGAAGGGGCAGAGCCTAGGGCCATGTGGTCATGGCCAGGATCCTAAGGTTAATCAATTCCATCTCACATCATTTGCAGGGGGGCAGGGGGGGCAGGGAGAAAGGGACTCTCTCTCTCTCTCTCTCTCTCTCCCTCTCTCTTGTAAAAAGGAAGGCATTCCTTTCCAGGGGAACGAGCATTGCAGATGCCGGGATGGCTCGACATTGTTTCTTTGTCCTGGGTTTGGTGACCATTTTGCGTGGAAAGCACCCTCTCTTTGTACACTTCTGTTATTAGTATTGTTGCTGTTTCCAGTAAATTGCTCTAATCTCAACCCTCAACCCACGATTTTCACCTTTTGTGCCCCCAATTCTCAACTCCATATCCAGAGCAAGAACGGGAGGTGAAGAGGGAGAGCAAGCAAGCAGTATCTGTTTTGGGAGAGTCTCAGTGGGGGCACTGAATTGGGCAGTACCACCCCTAAACCACGACAGCCACCCACCTAACTCTGTATTTTCTAAGGTCACGTTCTTAACAAGAAAACAGTTAGAGGGAGGATAATAAACAAACAAATAAATAAATATTAAATAAAAATAATAATTTTTCAAGTCTGTAAAATAAGGATTTTAATCTCATGAGGATTTTCTAAAGAATACTATTTGTGGAATAAGCAGTATCCCTGGATTCAGGCCAGAATGTAAGCACAATATATTCAGAAGGAAAACTAAAATCTTAAAACTTGACACAACTATAAAATTTCAAAGAACGATTCCAAACTGTCCATACCAAGACTTCTTGAACTATCATCAGTTTCAGCTGCAGATGTAACCTGCCACAGTAGGATTCAGTCTCTCAGAGTAGAACTGCAGATACAATTGATTATTACCTGAATACATGCAGTGTCCTTTCAGTGTCAAATAAGGTTTTAATGTACTCAGCTTTAATATGTAGATTTTTGAAATGCACCTTAAGATGCAGAAATTTCATCAAGAGCTGAAAAAGAAAAGCTGAAAAAATTAAATATGCACAATTGAAGCAAATAATTCTTTATTTCTTTAGATTTCTTGTTAAAGAATCAAGGGATACAACCTTATTGGGTAATCACTGAGTATTTTGTAAATTCTTTTTAGATGGAAATTTAAATCCCCTATTATTGATATTTGATGTGATGGCATAATGTAGTATCACAAGAAAATATAGTTTCATATTCCTAAATATAATCAGCTTGTTCATTCAATATAAAGAGCCACATGCACTAGTTTCCGATGGCGAGGTTTGTAAAAGCAAAGTCATTAGAAATCATGAATCTCAGTGAAGTATACTGCAACCTGGATTTAGATGGGTCTGTGCATGTATGTGAACACTAATGTACACATTGAACAGATTTAGCGTACAATGAAAACAACTCAAGATCCAATAATCTTTACAGTGCTTTTGTCCCTTTCAAAACAGCACAATTTAATAAAAGTTTTAAAAGTCCTATTTTAAGAAATATATCTGTAAAACTAGGAAGCATTCAGAAAGTGTTACTGGTTTGAGTACAACAGTGTGATAACGTAATGAGAAGATAACTTTAAAGCTGAAGCCAGCTGGGGTCCATCCACTTCACAGCTAGCTTGAGTAAATTGTGTATGCAACCTTATAGACATTCACTAAGGTAAATCCAATGTTGTGGTTTGACACTGGCCAAACACCAGGCATCCACAAAAGCTGCTCATTCACCCTCCCCTGCTACAGCTGAGCAGGGGAGAGAAAAGATTTAAACACAGTGTTCATCAATTGAGATAAGGACAGGGAGAAAACACTCCAAGGGCAAAACAGGCTCATCTTAGAGATACAAAGTGAATCTATTACTAACAAAAGCAGAGGATAATGAGAAGTAAAATAAGCCCTTAAAACACCTTTTTCTCCCTCCTTCCCACCAACAGCACAGAGAGACACGGTGTGGGGGTTTTGGTCAGTTTGTGACCCAAGGTTTTCTTCCACTGCTCAGGGAGAGGAGTCCTTCCCCTGCTACACCATGGGGTCCCTTCCCACAGGAGCCAGTTCTCTGTGAACTTCTCCAACGTGGTTCCAATCTCACAAGCAACAGTCCTCCCAAAACTGCTGCAATGTGAGTCTCTCCCACGGGGAACAGTTCTAAAAACTAGTTCCAAAACTACTGTGGCATGGGTCACTCTTCCACAGGTGCAGTCCTCCAAGGGCAGGCTGCTACAGCTTGGAAGCAGGGGCCCCCTCTCTCCACTGGGTCTTCCACTGGATCACAGCCTCNCTCTCTCTCTCTCTCTCTCTCTCCCTCTCTCTTGTAAAAAGGAAGGCATTCCTTTCCAGGGGAACGAGCATTGCAGATGCCGGGATGGCTCGACATTGTTTCTTTGTCCTGGGTTTGGTGACCATTTTGCGTGGAAAGCACCCTCTCTTTGTACACTTCTGTTATTAGTATTGTTGCTGTTTCCAGTAAATTGCTCTAATCTCAACCCTCAACCCACGATTTTCACCTTTTGTGCCCCCAATTCTCAACTCCATATCCAGAGCAAGAACGGGAGGTGAAGAGGGAGAGCAAGCAAGCAGTATCTGTTTTGGGAGAGTCTCAGTGGGGGCACTGAATTGGGCAGTACCACCCCTAAACCACGACAGCCACCCACCTAACTCTGTATTTTCTAAGGTCACGTTCTTAACAAGAAAACAGTTAGAGGGAGGATAATAAACAAACAAATAAATAAATATTAAATAAAAATAATAATTTTTCAAGTCTGTAAAATAAGGATTTTAATCTCATGAGGATTTTCTAAAGAATACTATTTGTGGAATAAGCAGTATCCCTGGATTCAGGCCAGAATGTAAGCACAATATATTCAGAAGGAAAACTAAAATCTTAAAACTTGACACAACTATAAAATTTCAAAGAACGATTCCAAACTGTCCATACCAAGACTTCTTGAACTATCATCAGTTTCAGCTGCAGATGTAACCTGCCACAGTAGGATTCAGTCTCTCAGAGTAGAACTGCAGATACAATTGATTATTACCTGAATACATGCAGTGTCCTTTCAGTGTCAAATAAGGTTTTAATGTACTCAGCTTTAATATGTAGATTTTTGAAATGCACCTTAAGATGCAGAAATTTCATCAAGAGCTGAAAAAGAAAAGCTGAAAAAATTAAATATGCACAANGCTTGAGTAAATTGTGTATGCAACCTTATAGACATTCACTAAGGTAAATCCAATGTTGTGGTTTGACACTGGCCAAACACCAGGCATCCACAAAAGCTGCTCATTCACCCTCCCCTGCTACAGCTGAGCAGGGGAGAGAAAAGATTTAAACACAGTGTTCATCAATTGAGATAAGGACAGGGAGAAAACACTCCAAGGGCAAAACAGGCTCATCTTAGAGATACAAAGTGAATCTATTACTAACAAAAGCAGAGGATAATGAGAAGTAAAATAAGCCCTTAAAACACCTTTTTCTCCCTCCTTCCCACCAACAGCACAGAGAGACACGGTGTGGGGGTTTTGGTCAGTTTGTGACCCAAGGTTTTCTTCCACTGCTCAGGGAGAGGAGTCCTTCCCCTGCTACACCATGGGGTCCCTTCCCACAGGAGCCAGTTCTCTGTGAACTTCTCCAACGTGGATCCAATCTCACAAGCAACAGTCCTCCAAAAACTGCTGCAATGTGAGTCTCTCCCACGGGGAACAGTTCTAAAAACTAGTTCCAAAACTACTGTGGCATGGGTCACTCTTCCACAGGTGCAGTCCTCCAAGGGCAGGCTGCTACAGCTTGGAAGCAGGGGCCCCCTCTCTCCACTGGGTCTTCCACTGGATCACAGCCTCCTCCAGGAATCCACTGGCTCTGGCATGGGCACCTCCCTCACAGGCTGTGAGTGGATCTCTGCATCCCCCGTGGGCTGCAGGGGAACAGCCTGCCTCACCATGGTCATCACCACAGCCTGCAGAGGAATCTCAGCTGCAGTGCCTGGAGCACCTCCTGCCCTTCCTTCTCCACTGACCTTGGTGTTTCCATGTTATTTCCCTCACATGTTCTCACGTCTTCCTCTCCTCTAGCTGAAATTCAAACAGCCCCACACTTTGTTTAGATTTTCTTCTTAAGTATGTTATCACAGAGGCATTACCATAATTTCTAATTGGCCCAGACTTGGCCAGTGGCATGTTCATCTTCAGCCATCACTTGCTGCCAATCTGTGATAAAAGGAGAAAAGACCCAAGGCTTGAGTCAGACCATTTATAGCACTGTGCTTGCAAGGTCCAAAAACACTGACACTGGCTAAAACACAATATCACTCTTAGTTAAGTTACATGTGGCTCTTTAAATTGAAACATTAGTCAAGGAAAAATACTTTTGTTTTGTTGGTTCCTCCAAAAGCCACTAAATTAAATACCTGTGAAAAGCAATTCATTTTTTAGTAATAATGCAAGTTACCTCTTTGGAGATACCATGGAGACTGAACCAGGCAATAATACATGCTACATCTCCTTTACAGACACCTTGGTTTTTAAGGCACATCACTGATTCTGGATGGAAAAATTCCTTAGGTCTTTCTACAGGCAGTGTTATTTCAGCAGCTCCAAAGGCAAGCAGGCCACAGTGAGTGCTGAGTCTGTACAACAGAGCAAACATCAGGACAAACCAGTTTTGGCCTCTTGATGGAGCAGGAGCTATCTGCCAGCCTACAAGTGCATAGCAGAAGGTATATGTACCTTCAAGGATCTCTGTGACAATGGTATAAGGCCTTCAGTCTCAATACTAGTGGTGCTGCAGATGCAACAGAGAGATGGTTAAATCCGCGCTCCCTTAAAAGGTCTTAACAGCAATTGCTCTCTGCAGAGGAAGGAGTATATTCATACTGAACTGAGTAGTTCAGAGATGACTACTCTCCTGTATAGATCACCTGCCCTATGACTCAGACTGAAATCAGCTTTGATTATCACTTTTTATTTTAAAATTTCAGATTTTGGCAAAGGAAGAAAAGGGTTGGGTTTTTTTTCCTCAGCTTTGATGGACATTTCTTAGATTTGCTTATACGATTGTTTTGAAAAAAAAAAAATACCCATTTCAGACCAAATTATATTTTGAGTTACCAGGGCTGTGTAAGAGTCAGAACATAATCTGACCTGAAAAATCTGTAATTCTGAATTTATGATAATGTTCAAGATGGAAAAAACATGGATTGTCTTTACATCAATGGCCAGCAGTTGGGAGAAAAGACCATCTCCTTCCTCTAGGCTAATATAATGTGGTACAGTGCCACAAAATAAGGTCTATGCGTTCCAAAGATGCCTTTTGCAGAGTACATTCTATGGAAAACAGTGATTATTACAGTATACTTATTTGGTAATAATTACAGATTTGGGAGTGGGGGAGTAAATCAGTATCAAATAAATGGCTTCGTATTCTGCTACTCATTTCACATGAAGCATAAACATCCTATCCTGAAAAATTCCAGTTTTAATAGGAGAGGAAAACACACTTTGCACTTGGAGCACCTATATATTGGCACCTACATATTATAGCACCTATCAGTTTCAGACAGTCCTTTTTCTCTTTTCCTTTCCATTCTTTGCTCACTTCCTAAAGGGTTACAACTGCATTTGCAAAAACTTGACATTTGAGGAAAATAGCAATTAGCTTGTTTAATCATAGAGCACATTTTATCACTATGCAACAGAGCTTCTCATCCTGCAACTAACTGAAGACAACTTGTTTGGAAAATCCTGTTACTTCAGTAAGGTTTCATGTGCAAGTCCAACAACAGAATCATGACCTGAATGAAAATCTCCTTTTAGGTTTTCTTAAGGGTGTTTGCCTCATATGTGTTAATTATTTGTCTTCATCAAAAGATCAATTTTAAAAAAGGAACAAAATTGAAACTCAGTATTCTAAACAGAGCAAAAATTACTGTAAGTAGTTTCAAAGAAAATTAACATATTTATAATCTCTACTTCAAGTCTGTTTCCAAAGGTGTTAAATAACAAGTTGCTCGACTTGAACTAGCAACAAAAAAAATTCCCTGGAAATTCTCTGTATGTGATTAGATGTGTTTGGGGACTAGAGCAAGAAAGCTTAGTTTTCAGTTGATACCATTCACACTAAATTACATTGGCATTCACAAAGTACAAAATAAAAGAGAGAAAATTATAAAACATAAAGAGGAAAACACTAGCACAAAATTTGGGGACCAGATCCACTACCACAGTTCAAGAATGCAAGACCCAAAAGTGGAAAGAAAAAAAAGAATGTGAAAAATTGAGTCCATAAAAAGAAATCAGTATGCCATATAGGAGAACTGCAAGGACCTCAGCTATCTACATACATGTGGAAGAAACGAGTAAAGTTTTATTTTTGAATGCTTTGAGTCCTAATAATGATTCACTATCAATACTAAAAGAGAAAGGATATGCAACATGAATCCAGTGTCCTTATCCTCATCTCCAATGGCTATGAATCTGCTTTGAGTCCTTGAGTTGAAACTGAATTAAGTGGTACTGACTGAGACAGTTGTCTATTCTCTTCCCTTTCCCAATACGCTTGGCAGGTTTCATCACTGCACAACAGCAAGAAGGAGGAGTGGGGTGATGGGAAAGGGTACTAAATCAGCAGACATAAAATGTATCATCATGCAGCATTAGCAGCAAGAGACAAACCATGCACTGACATTTAATGAAAAGAGATGATATTTGCACCTAAGGAAAATTTTCAGGGGACTGATTGCAGCTGCTATGACAACAAGAGGGAGAATATGACATAATGACCTAAGTGACTGTTTCATATTGTTCCAGTGAACCGCTCTGCTCAGCAGCTGGGAAGCCAGTAGAGACTTCATTAAGTGCATCTGTTCAGTAATTACTGCAACCTTCCCTGAACCACAACTCTAACTTTCCATGCAGTCATAGCACAAAGCTGTTGAATGTAATCATAAGGGTTCATTTCTCAGTCCTAAAAATTTCAAGCCTTTAGCTATTAAAAATTTGGCATCAAGTTTCAGCAGGTTTGTTAGATACAAGCTCTGTCACCTGGGAAGGAGAAATTGGGAGCAAAATCATATTAGCATAAACTTGATGAAGTCTTGCAAGCAAGCCGTCGAAAAGCTGCACTATTTGCCCGCCTTGTATGTAGGGCAGTTCTTTCTCTAATATATAGCAACTTGCACTTCAACTGGAAAAGACCAGGACAGATCCTTTGCTCATTTAAATTACTGCTGTTCTCCTGACTGCAGTAGAATGATGAATATTTACTGCTGGTCAGGATTCTGCCTCTTGATTTGATTTGTACTAGTGCACAAATAAGTGAACATTATGTCCAGGAGCCTGTTGCTTTCTTAATCATGCAAAGCTACAGAACTAGGAAAAAGGAGCTTGTATTTATACTACACCAAGACTAGAGACCAATTGTCAGAGCATGAGGGTTTAAAACAGAAAATTTGCAGCAAAACCACAAATCCCCAAAGACAGTTAGTTTGAAAGCTCCTAGACTTTGATCCTCAGCAGGAGGAGGAGGAGGAGGAGGAGGAGGAGGGGGAGGCAGACCTCTGGCTTTTGACATGGGAGAAGGAACTGCCTTAAGAGAAGGTTCTCCGTATCAGAGCCTGCCTGCTCAGTAACAGGCCTGGCTGGCTGGCTGCCTGAAACTGAGCTCAAAAGGCACACTAGAGGCTATACCTCTTTATTTCTTTCAAAATTTAGGGATTCTAGAAAATCTGAATTTTGAAATTAATATCACTGCATAAATTCAGAAGGCACTGGGAGCAGGAATAGTTGGCCAAAGACCAGAAAGAAAAAGAAGCAGAGGCAGTGTTATTTCTCACCACGGTAAGATTGGGCCCCTACTTGTAGGGAGTAACCATTATTTGTTGTCTGTAAAAGAGGCCTGACTGCATTTCCTTTCTTTTCTGGCAAAAAGAGAATAGGTGTCCTCATCTCCAGCCAGGTGTCTCCACCTTCTGCCCTATTTGCACCTTCTGTTTGAGGCTCTGCTGCCTCACAAGCCCAGTTTTCATAGCTACTTCACATTAGTGAATCTTATTCCCGACACATTGAGGAATTTAGACCATCCAGTCACATTAGTCCTGCAGATAGATTCAGAGGTGACAAAGCACCGAAACCTGGGCACATGTAATTTGCCAATCTTACACCAAAAAAAAAAAAATCACAAGTAATTAATTAAAAGAACACTTCCTTACAGTAATAATAGTGAGTTTATCCATTAACATTTCTTCTTACCCAGAACTCCCATGTATGGAGCTTTATTTCAGAGAATGGGGATGCCCATTCACTCAAATCAAAACATGCAGCAAAGGTTTTACTTTTAGCAGCTTCCCTGAAATACAAAATCAAGGAGAGGAAAGGAAATAGCACTTTTCATGTGACCCTGTCACAGGAACCTGCAATCTTTTGTGAGCTGCTTCTGAGCCTGTTGTGCAACTCTGCCTGGTAACCTCTCGAAATAACTGACAGTAATGGAATAACCCCAAATGCCATGTTTCTGGATGCCAAGATACAGGCAGCACAGCACAGATGTGAACAGCAGGTAGCAGTGATAAGGCAGAACATCCACAGAGGCAAACGGGCAGAGGTCCATAAAAACATTGCAAGACTTTTTGCCACACTACACTAGACTACAAGAACTACCACTAGTCTTTTCAGACTCTTTACTTAGGTTACAGCAGTCCACCCCAGCAAAATCAAAAATGTAAGTTTAATATCAAGACCCTAGAGATGCCATAGTATCACCATAGAACCATAGCAGTGTGGGAGCTGGAATAGGCCTTAAAAATCATGTAGTCCCAAACTCCCCTGCCTTGGGCAGGGACACCTGCCACTAGACCAGGTTGCTCAAGGCCCTATCCAACCTGGCTTTGAACACTGCCAGGGTTAGGGCATCTACAACCTCCCTGGGCAACCTGTTTCAGTGTGTGACCACTCTCACCTTTTATAAAATCCACTACAGTTTAAGTACCAACAGCCAGAATTCATAATACCCATCACTGTGGCAGCGACCATCCACCCCAAACAAAGGGCCAGCTGGCTTACTCACCCACAGGCATGTCAACCTATGCAGATGCCTTTCAGGTATCTTTTCAGACAAAGCAGACAGAGACAAAACTGGTTAAAACTAAAACACCAATCTGAAGTGAAGGGACTAGGAAAATACTCATACAACTTTAGAGCTTTATTCCACAATCTATTTCTTGCCAGATTCGGGGGTAGGGCTATGCTGGAAGTTAATTTTAATTCTTTATAGTCTTACAACTACATCAGAATTCCTTAAACTATATTTAAAAACTCATATCCTATTGCAAGCTGAGTATTTGTATTATATTAATAAACTCAGATTTTCCCATTACAAGCCTTCAGACTACACTGTTTACACAGAAATCATCAGTGCTTCCTATCAGCTCTTTCTGAGAAAAAATGCTCTCACTAAGGTTTATCAGGAGAAGAGTGAAAGAAAATTTTAAAACACGAATGCTTTTGGAGTTTCATTTTCTTTTGAACCTTTTGATTTATGTCAACAAAGAAAATTATAGAGTTTAGGTACAATGACAAGGAGAGGGTATGGCCCACAAGACAAGTGGTGTCTAGGCATTCTGCCTTCACCTTTTTGGCCAAGGACACTCTTTGTGTGCATGCAGAGATACCTCCCCCTCACCCTGAAAGTGGACAGACCACACAGACAGATATTTCTCCCAGCCTTCCTTTGAAGTCCGAAAGCTATGACACACATGCAGAATAAGAGATTTGTCAGCACCTTCTAATTACACTGTGATTTCATTCAAAATGACATTTTTATTATAAGCAACTGAGGACAGAATTGAAGTAAATCTCCATGAAAATGCAGTGTGTGTGCCTGCAGGGGTCTTCTCCTGACACCTGCCTCATTTGTGGGTTTGCAAAGGTGTCCTTGACAAAAAGGTGCTTCTAAAGTTATCTGTCAGGGCTGTTCAACATGTGATATTGAAATGGATGTTGAAACGGGTTCCAGGTAGGGAACTGCAACATGAGAAAACTCCAGACACATCAAGAAAACGACATTTTTAAAGAATTATTTCAAAATAGGGCCCAAAATCACCACAAAACAAAACTCAGGGCTTCCATAGTAACTGGAGGGAAAGCTTTTACATGCAAAATGTGTAAGAGAGTGTTTTCATAAAGAAAGTTACCCACAAGATTTATAAAGAACTGCTGTGAGCCAGACTGTTTCAGTGCAATATCCTTCCTCTCCAACAACACCTAAGTTACAGAACTCTGCAACTCCTCACCACTTCACCTCATTCCATAAATCTAATTTTAAAAAATTGTTTTATGCATTAGATAGGACAAACAGTGTTGCCAGCTGCTTCTGGATATAAAAAGCAGAAAGCTGGAGTTTTACTGACGTTAAGCTCTTAGTCATAGAAATGTAATAAATGCAGAAGGAAAACATCATCTTGTTAGTATTTGTGTTTATCATTTCCCTGGTTGAAAGACAGTGGACCAGTGCCTAATAAGTCAGTTACAGCAGCAAGTAACACTTACTGGCATTCTGAGTTATTAGTCTCTCATTTGCACAGCAGTGAGGAGACAATCCACAGGTAAAAAAAAAGGCCTTAACTTCCTCTCTGTTATGTTTTAGTGGAGGAAAACTTAGCCAAAGTCAAACAAGAGCTCAAATACAGTATCTCGTTTGTATAAAATTTCATGTACTCTGAAATTTGATGACATAAACTGTGGCAAATAAAGATCTTGAAGCCTCCATCTGAGATAGACTGAACTTTCTAGAGCAAACTAAATTGCATGATTCCTGTTCTTGAATAGTCCCACTGAATGGCTCACACTGTGACTCCAATATAGACCCTTTACATCAACTATCAATGCAAGAAGACTGTAAAAGTGGAATATTTGAAATCCTTAGCGGGCCAGTGCACCCCAATCCTCCTCAGAGTCTCTGTCAAAGTAGTTGTATCTAGAGGAAAAGGATTTGCAACTACCTTGTTTCTTCATACAGAAGAAAGCTATGTAGTATTGTCATACATCTGCCTTTCTGGTATGGTACATCCCTCTCTTCTGCAGGGATCTGTAAAGCCCTTGGGGAATTGTGGAGTTCCCACACCTCTCATGTCCCAACACCAGTGTGGTAAGCAGCTAAGGTGAAAATCAGAGCAGTTGAGAAGCTGGTCTAGGTTGTTCTGCTCTGTAAGCAGATGCTAACCAACTCCAGAGACATGAGGGTATCTAACTACAAGCCTTCAGCAAGCAGCTCTTCTTGCACCAGGCTTCTTCTTTGCCCTCATACTTTCATGTTAGATGTTAGGTCTTCCACTAATTTTCATTAAAATTTTCATTAAGTCTCATTGTCAGTAATCAGTTTTCAAAACACTGCGAAAATCATCATTTCTTAGCAGTTAGTATAAATGTGAATCAATGCAGAATATTTTCTCTTCATAGTGTCATTTAGGTTGGAAAAGACCTTTAAGATCATTGAGACCAACTGCAAAATGCACACTGCCAAAAAACTGCACACACCAAAAGAAGCAATGGAATGACCAAACATCCTTCTTCAGTGCTCTCAACCATGCAGTTGGAGGTGACAATAATGAAGATAAAGTTACAGTTATTACCATGCTTCCCTTCTAGTAGTACAGATATATTTCATCATGGACCTACCCAAACTCCCAGGGTATTGTTCCACTCTGTCTGGAACAGAGTTGGACAACAATTTGCAAATGTTGCATGACAACTGCTACGATTCATTTTGCACCCAAAGAGAAGATACTTTCTCTCAAACTAGTATTTCTTTGTTCCTCAAGGGTATCAGCCTTCTCTCTCAGCTAATACGACAATAGCAGATGCAGCAGCTCAACATTTCCCTAGAACTTCTAAAAAATCGTCAGAATACAAAACCCAGAATTCTCAGCTGATGGAAAGAAGACATTTAAGCCCATCCCTGACACACTAATATTGCTGTGGGATTTCTTGGATAGATTTATTTTCTTCAGTATAATGATCAACAAATACATGAATCATTCAGGTCTGTCTACCACACAGTGCTGGTAATACTACATAGCATGTTTACAAAGTATTTATGGTTATGTGATTCAGTACAATGCACACTTGCCCAGATATAAAAATAAATGTTATGTAATACACAGATCATAGAATCAATGCACTGTGTGTACCACATACAGATGCACATCGAAGAAAATAGCACGGGAGCTGCAATACAACAACTGATCCCTTTCCATCAATAAGGAGAAAATAAATATGATTAGATATAAATGAAAAAATAACAGTTTACTAACAAGCAAAACTGCAACAGGCAAAACATAACAGTAAAAAAAATCACTAGATACAAAACTGATAAATCTCACAAATTCCCTGAGAACAAAGAGAAATCCAAGATAGCAAAGTACCCCTTTCAAGATGGCACCCATCACAGGCAACCACATTTAGGGAGACAAAGCAAAAATGTCATCTGACCAAGATGGCGGCCTTTGCCGGCAACCACACAGTCTGGAAGACAAGAGGAAAGCATGGCAGTAAACCCTCCTGGGAAGGTAGGAGCTTACAAAGCAGTTCTCATGGCATATGGGAATTGCCAGTACTTGTGGGGTCAGCTGCACCGCCTGCTGCTTCCTTGTGCCAGCCACTGGACTCCACCAGTGTTGGTGCTGCTGTCCTCTGAGACACTGGTGTGTTGTGGGCAGAGAGAAACAGAATCGACGCGGAATGGCCTGGTGAGCGACCAGCTCAAGCTTTGCACTGCCAATAGAGTTTGCAAAGTTCACTCTGAAATAGTTTTTGATTGCAAAAATGCAGTTTTTCTGGGTGGCTACTGTTGCAAGCCCAGAACCCCTTCCTCCTCCCCCCAAAAACAACTTCTGCCTTAAGCAAAATGCCACCAACACAAAAAAGAAACCAAAAGGGAAGCCTCTGCCCACGCTACCTCAGCTTTAAGGCAAAAGCCAAGAAGTGAGGCAAGAGACAAGGAAACAAGCCAAAAGGTAAAAAAGGGGACTCTGCCTGTGTGCTCCAATCTTTTAAAGTGTACCACACCTGCCTGCCCCATGATTCCAGTTCTAGATGTGCCACCGAACCTTAAAGAGATAGTAACAATTTTTGGGCATGGATAGATATGAAATACAATAACATTTTTGATTACCCAAGACAAACTTCAGTTCTAAACCCTGAGTCATTTGATCCTAAAATTGGTCCAGTTGTCTTGTGAGCATGAGTAGCAATAAAGCCAGCAGAGAAACAAACCCAGCAATCCTCTTGGTTTGTTCAATAATAATAATATGAATAATAATAATAATAAAGAAAATGTTCATCCATCAGACTGACACAAACTGATAAAAACCCACTACTAATAATGATCCTGAGAGAGGAAGAGATTAAGATAGGGGGTGCAAAAGTGAGCATATTGCAACAACCTGTGGAGGGCTTTCCCATTAGAGAAAGAAATTTCAAAAGTAGCATTTTCCTGGCAGTTTCACCTTGAAAGTGCTATATGAACATTAAGAGATAGTTAAAATATCTTAACTATGTAAAGATATCTTAATGAAACATATATTTCCATCTCCAATTTTTTCAGCAAGCTTAATGTTTGCATGATGTTAATGATTGCAAAACAATTTCTCCATGAATCAGAGGACTAAACAGGTACCTCCTTCCACACCAATAAAAGATCCTATCTATCATTATTAGATTAAATTCTGGCCCAATTACATTAGTATCATCCAGGAAAAACTTTCTTGATTTCACAATGGCAAGGAAGTGGAATCTCTGTCTTCTTAAAGGTATTCAACAGGTATTTGTATTGATTACTACAAGTAAGTTATCCATATATTTTAACTTGCATTGAATCTAAAAATTCAAATGGGATGCAAGCTTGTTTTGCTTCTAAGATCTATATGGATTTGTATAGAGGTACATATATATAAACATACCCTAGTAAGATAAGAAATTGTAACAGAGCCGTCTGCTCAGAGAATCCTCAAATTTTGTGTACCAAGTCTATTGGAAAAAGCCCTTTCACTTTGAGAAGCCTCACTTTTCCCTAAGACAGCAAACAGAAACATGAAACAGCATTCTCCAAACAACTACAGCAATCCATCCTAAAATTCCTAATTTTTCCTCACATTTCTCATTTCCTCAGCAATTTTACTTCTTGTGTATGAAAGCTGTTACATATATATCTTTGTGCAAAGCAAGAAATTACAAAAGATTACAGAATTTGAAAACACTGGTTAAGTAAACAATAGAATATTGCAAAGAAAGCCAAGACTCCCAAGGATGACATTCTGGGCTAGCAGCTAGCAAGCTGGAAACCTGCAATCCTGGAGCCCAGGTTTTACTGAGGTAAGGTTCCAGAACAAAAGTACTGCAAACATCTTGGTGAACTTTTGCCAAAACCTAGCAACAGAATGTAGAGTTGCTGCATATCAAAGGCAAGTTTCTTAGGCAGAAGAAAATACAGGAGACAGAATGCAAAACCAATGCAGGCAAAAATTGCAGGGCATCTGTACATTTTAGAAGCATATATTTGCAAACAGCAGTTGACAACAGCTGTCTTTTATCTATACTTACTGGAACTACTAAGAAAGGCAGGAAAGAAGGAGAAGAAAGGAAATAAATGTAAGAAGACAAATCAGGCTTACCAATTGTAAAGTTATAGCCATCAATACTGAATGTAGCACTCCGGCATTTTTTAAATGCTTCCTTTCTGCTGCTTGGGTCTGTCATGATCCTGCCAGCTTGTACTTTCAGCAGCTGCCTTTCTCTCCCTCGTGGAAGCAGAGCACTCGAGCTCACCTTTAGCTGCCCTTGAGTATCTGCCTGAGACAGCACACACACCAAACCTCACATCTTACAGGGAGCCAGATCTGAGAGGCATGCACCCAAGAATTTTCTCCTCCCCCAAAACACTCTCATTGGCAAGTTGTCTACACTGCTAAACTCTGCTGCTCAGAGTTTAACTGGTTAGAGGCTCCCCTATCAAAACTAGCAGTCAATTAGTGTGAGACTACCAAGTCGATAAGGCAACTGTAGCTGTCAAATCTCTGTGTAGGAGGTAGCATACAATAAAAAAAAAGGTAAAGGGTTAGATTTTGCTGTTACCTACCCACTGACACTCCCTCTATTCCCTGCTATGCTGCAACCAGTTTCCGTGGCTCCTCTTACTCATGGGAATTTCTGACTTACAGCAAATTGTGCTCAGATTTCAGCTCTTTAAATAGAAGCAGTGTGTTTTAATAATTCAAAATATAATTAATCAAGCCAAATGCATTACAACATCAATCATCTGCTACTTATGTAAACAGCAAGTCTCTAGAAACCCAATTGAGAACAAAGAACTAGAGATTATCAGTAAAGAAGAACATGGGAAAACAACATGTAATTTAGCAGTAATGTTGATAAGCTGAGCAAAATATTCATGCATGCACACACACAAAATAGTCTTCCAAACTCTCCCTCCTCCTTGTTTATCACATAGTTGGTAAACTCATCTCTGTAGTTCTTTTACCTAGTAATGTTTGGAAATGTTGACTCAGAGCACACACAAGCAATCCACTGAAAAAGGCAGGCAAATCCTAAGAACAGATAAAATTTAGAGTCAAGGCTGGCAAAGTTTTCACAGAAGGCCAGCAGTAAGCTAAAGTTTTATGAGTAGGCATCCAAGAAAACACCATCAACATCTTAATGATTCCAGTACACATAAATCTGTGCAATTCTTTCTTTTTCTTGTAATATATGTTAAAACTATACATATGCTATTGAAATGTTCCCATTTTTTATGTTCCCAAGAATAAATGTAAATTCCACATAAATGCATCAAGTTTTGCATTGGTCTGGATGGAAACCACTTGGAAACACTAAGTTTCAAGAAGACTACCATCAAAATAATAGCCAGGACACAGTTTACTAAAAGCTTGCTCAATGCACACCTAAGGGTTTACAAAATATCAGCAGATGTGGTCATGTTTAAAGTATAAACCTCAGCCCTACCTTGGTTTCTCAACAAAAGCTTAAGTCAGATAGAAATGCTGCACTTTTAAAATCCCCTCTTTTCAAAGAATGGAAGAGAATCACTACTGAACTCCAACAGGAGAGCCTCAGCCAAATACAGCTTTTTTTTGTTAACATTTTTTTATTATTTATTTGGATGTTCAATAATATAAGACAAGTTCATTAAGAAAACAGCTTCTAGCAGTGAGGGTTTGTTGGGCTTTTTGAATACATCATTGTTTTGAAACAAAACCAACTACTTACATATAACAATTCCAACACTTACACCTGCAATTATTTTTTACATCAAAAGTGTAGGCAATAGTTCCATAATTTAAAAGAGTTGCTGCTCTTTATAGACACTTTATAGCCACTTCAATGCTCATGCAGTTTACTGAAATCCATCATGTAGCTGCCACTCCAAAACAATGTAGGAAAATAATCCAAGTATACAATATTTCTAAGGAATTATTTTGTCTGTCACTGGTCAGATAGATCATGTAAGACAGCAAAAGCATAGAAAATTATTCATACTACATTTAGAAAGCAGAAAGTTAAATGTTACCTAAAGGAAAGGTGAGGAAGCCTAACAGTTTCAAGATTTTGGAACTATCAGGTTTGGGGTTTTTTCACTTTAATTATTTGCTGACACCATTTTTCTCCTTATACCATAAAACATTTATTCATAAAGAAAAATTGTGGGAAGAAACCAATGATGATTTGATGAAGTTTCAGTCACGTTTCTAAGTTGGAAGACAAATGTTCTTCCAAAAATAGGCAGGTGGAGACAGTCCTGCTTCCTCCTTGGCTTTGGACCATGTACTCACTCAGGAAACAGGAGAATTATATTAGCATTTCTCTTCTCAGGAGATTATCCAGACCACCAAGCTACTGCTGTGCTGCTCATTTCTGAGCTCCATCACTGGTGTTTTGGCCACTTTGTACAGATTGTCAGAGAGAAAGTGACCCAGCCATTCAGTGGCTGAGCACTCTGGACCTACCTTACAATACTTGTTCAAGGCTCAACTAATACTAATTCAAACAATTGTAGTAGTTTGATAAGCTCATTTAGGTCAAAGTGAATATTTGCACCACAAAGAATAAAGACAATCACTCAGGAGGGTAAAGTGATCAATTAAGTTTAGAAGGCAGATTTTCCATACCACTGGAGAGGGCCCTTAACTGGCTGGTTGCAGGGGGATGCTCTCTCCATTCAAAACTCCAGAGGTAATCACATTGGGGTGAAAAGAGTAAGGTTTTGACCTGCAAGTTTTCCAAGAAGAAAACAGTTTCTTCCCAGCTCTAGTTAAAATTTAATCCAGCTGCTCAAAGAATTACCAAATGGTATCAGAAACTTGATACTTGATCCTATCTGATTCTTCTCATTTTGCTATTCAGCTCTTGGCTAGATTTCAAGTCTGCATTTACATCCTGCTTTGCCAAACAGTTCCTACAGATTAATTCAGGGTATAGTATATTTTTTTCATCTTCCGCTGCCAAGAAGTACCAATATAGATCACCAGGCACTTCTTGTGGCTGCAGTTCACTGCCACGTAGAGCAATAGATGTGTCATTTGTAAACCACCTGAACACCCTTTGAGGTAAAAAAGCACAGTGTGAGTTGAAAATATTTATTATTATTGCTGAAAAAGACCACAGTATACATGATAAATTTGACTTGGCAGCCCATAAAACAGCAGTTAGTTTGATATTTTGCCTTTATTTTCCTACGTGTAGGAGAGTTTGCATGTTTTCAGGAAGTCTATTTTAACCAAAGATTATCTCAAATAAAACCAAATACCCATCCAAATCTCCAAAACACGTGCTAGTGAAAGTGGTGAAAAAACAGCCACCTATAACAAATAGGAAACACTTCCTATTTCTAAGCAGTCCTTTTCTGCCCTTCCGTATGAAAAGGCATACTATTTATGTAAATTTGCCTTAGCAAGACTAAAAGATTTTTAATTGCAGTTTACCCTTTCCAAATACAATCTAAGACAATCAGTTGCGTGGAGAAATACTTCTTTGTACTAACTAAAGGCGTAATTTGTTCTTTCAGTCCTGTATCCCCTGGCTCATGGAATGTGAGAAATGGAAAATGAGAGCATTAAATAAAATCCTAGCTCCACAAATGTCAAGGGGAAAATTCCCACTCACTTCAATAGGGCTGAAGCTCCATCCTCCTGGTTTTTCATACCTGTGCTCCTCTTTACTTAGTTCCTAACACAAGCAAATTTCACAGGAGCAGTGATTCATTTAAGTCTCAGGTACCCATATGACTTTTGTAGTGCCAGTCACTAAAGTTATCAGAATTAGGATCTCTGAATTTTTATCTTTTCAGAATTGTCTCTGGTATCCTAAATCAATGGACAACTCAACTTTGAATATTAAGAAAAAACAAATACAGCCATCCTGGATAAGACCAAATGTCGTGACGCAGTTTTCAGTTTCACTGTTTCAAGATGATTTTACCAGTTTTGTGTTATTACTGTACCCCAGTTGGTTTGTCCCTGTCCCTCCCCTCCTTCCCAAATGGTTTACCCCAGTTCCAGCATGTTCCAACCACTCCCCCAAGTCCCCTGTCAATCCCCAGAGACCCTGCCTCCCTAAAGCCACTCCCCATCTGGAATTCCCCTAAACTTCAACACCCCAGTGGGGCATGTGACCCTCCTCCCTCCGCCCTCCGATCCCAATGGTTCAAGTGTATGTCAATCCCCCGGTTTCTCCTCCTTCCCTGATTTCCTATTGGCCCCCAGTTGGGCCACTCGCCTGGAATCCTCCCCCTATAAAATCCCCTGTCAGCAGTGTTTTCCTGCCTTGTTCCTTCAGGTGCCCTCCGAGGAATAAACCTGTGGATCTATACCCAAGGAGCAAGCCTCCCCACGACTCATTATTTCTTCCCTCATCGCTGCCGCACCATCTGCCTACATTGGGGCTTCAGCTCCTGGGAGCTGTTGCCTCAAAGGAGCGGGATAAAGCTCTCTAGCTGTAACCGCTCCCCCTACTTCCCGCACACCTCAGGCGCTAGCCTGGGCGGAAGCGAGGCGGTCACTGCGACAACAAAAGGTCCATTGGAAACAATGCCCTATATCCAGCTCTGTATCATATCTCCATCAGTGCCCAAAAGTAAATGCTCAAAAAATTATAAAGATGTTAAAAGTTATCAAGACCAAGGCAGACTGTGGTGATACTCTGTATCCAACCACCAACAGTTTGGGTACTTCATGAACTATCTGTGTATTCTGTGTATTCATAAACAGTCCAAAGTTTTCTGTTTAGTCAGTTTGAACTTTAGCACCCTCAGCATTCTCCATCACAGAGGTCTACAGCTTAACTAAATATTGCATGAACACTTACTGCTATTGCTTGTTTTGAACTTTTCTCCTTCTCACTACCTGGTTGCTCTTTAGCCTAATACTCGGTGTCAGTTACTGAAGCCTTCTGGCTATGAATCCAAAGGTGAGGAGTGATCACATGGGTGGCAGAGGCATCCCCAGCATGCAGGATTTCTAGTGGTAAGGAATCCCTGAGACAGTGGATTCCAGTGAGAGAGACCACAGAAGCACCAGGAAGCTCCTGCCTTTGAAAATACTGATTCCACCACTGAATTTCGACAAACTTCAATTGAATAATTTTTACAAACATATATTTTTCAGAGAAGTCTTAGAGAGTTATCTCACCACTAGTATCAATGTCACCTGGAAACATTTAATATACCAAAGAAAAGTTATGCGACTGGGCATGATGCACTAAAAATTGATACATTTTTAAATAAAATTTTGTGGGAAAGATTTGACTGAAAAAGTACTGGGCATAAGAAAAAGAGGAAGATTAGAGTGGAATGCTACTAGGAGAAAGATGTGCTAAGCAAGGACGGAGTGTCCTTGAGCAAACTGGAAAGTCCTGAAAGAATGTTTAGTTAGCAAACTGTAATAGGGAAAGGAATGTAAACAAGTGTGCATAATTAACTGAAACATATAAAAAGCTACGTAGTGTAACAATAAAGCAGAAGCTTGCTATTACTTGCATCAAGTGTCTGTCTTGCTTCCCCTCCTCCCTGCGCATCTTGGGAAAAGCCCCCCAGCAAAATTTCCAATTTCAGAAAAGAAATTCAGCTGAAATCCCCTAGGGTGTTCGATGTATTTCTCACAATCAGCAATGAACTTAGGTATTACAGGTTATTTATGCAGAGATGATATTCTTCCCTGAAAGCTTTTACCATTTCCTAGAAGCACTCCATCTGCATGTTGTGATGATATTATCAGAGGTTGTCATTGTCAGGACTATTCACCACATATAAGTTATTTTTAGGTGTGGCAGCCAGAAGGCAATATGGCTTTTTAATAAAAGCTGTTTAGCATCAGCTGTTTAACATCAGCAGATGTTTTCTGCTTGCTTTGGGTTTTACCATTTTCTCCCCTGTCACAAGCTGAAAAAACGAAGAGTCTTCAGTTTGCTGGAGTATTTTCTTGGTTTATGCTAATTTATATTTCCCAATAAACACATTTTATGCTGTTTAAAGTGACTTCACATCGTGGGTGAAAATCCAAATGCATCCAGTAAATACCAGGCACAGGAAAGGAAGACACTGTAATATTATTTTGAGCTTGGACTTCACCTGAACTATTTCAAGCAGCTCTGCAACTCAGAGAAAACTCATTATTCTCTTTAGAAGCGCAGAAGGAATCTACACCATCTAATTTCAGGCACTTGGTTGAGTTGCCTAAATGAGGAACCCTGGGACTCCCACTGCAGTAAGCAGGGAGTCCCAAAGGTAAGTTGGAGCTCCTAAAATCTGAATCACTCTCTGGAGAAGCTCTTTTTAAAGTACCCAGAGAGAGTGAGGCGTCTGAAAGCTGGAAGAGGTAGTTTAGTGAAGAGGCTTAAGCTGAGCATCAGGATCATTGGCAATAGCTTATGCTTTCTTCAGATTGCTTCCCAACAGTAATATGGTAAGTCTGATCCTCGATCCTCTTCCAGCTAAATGCCATTTGCTGACAGCAGTGATGCCCATCTTTTGTACTGTGTCCAGTAAAAATGCAATTTTAGCAGCTACTATAATCATATAATACATATATATATAATACTATAATCATACTATACTCAGTTTTCCAGTGCACTTGCAATCAGGAAAAACAAAGTGGTGAAGGACCATCTGGTCTGGACATTTACAAAGGTAAACAATGGGAAAGAAGCTCTAGCAGGAAAAGAGAACATGAAAGCTTTCAAGATCCCCATAAATACACTTATCCCTATGTATTTCCTTCACACACTAACTTGTAGTCCCTAGTACCATGAAGGCCAAAAGCAGCCCTGCCTCCAGGTGTAGTTTCACTTTCTAAATGAAAATTTTCTCCTTGCTTGAGGAGGG
>VZRQ01004336.1:33909-55452 GCA_013397975.1 Machaerirhynchus nigripectus
GTTTTAAAAAATAATAGTTTCAACAGCAAAACATCTTCAGTGCTCTAATTCCAGTCTTGTCTAGACAGTGCTGCTTGATCAGATTCATTTGTCTTTATGTGCTCATTTTATTTCTTTGGTCTTGTTCAGCACACTACTTAAATATGATTCACCAGTGTAATGTGATTCTCTGTATTACAGCAAGCAGCTGCTGAAAGCAAGCCAACCAAAATCAGAACCAATAAGTTTTAGACCATTACTCAGCAAAATAAAATTTGACATAACAGTGTTAAAAACAGGTTGCAAAAGAATTAATTCTACATGATTTTGTCATATACCTGTGGTAAAGACAGGCTTCTGCTTCCAACACTATTTGTGGGAATATACTGCAATTAAAGCGATACTGAAAGATTTCCTTTCTATCTTGCCAGAGAGATTTCTGATCCTCATGGTACTTGCACCATGTTTACTTTGTTCATGGTTTTACCTTCATTCCTTCCAGCTAGCCCTCTTTAAAAATCACCACGCAGTGGAACAGCAGTGACTAGTTAGTCACTGCATCCCATTTGATTCCCCAGTAGGTATCATTCTCCCTGATGTTTTGGACTGCAGCCAGTTGTGCTGATTTTGACTGGTGTAGAGTTAATTTTTTTCACAGTAGCTAGTATGGGGCTGTGTTTTGAATTTATGCTGGTAATACACAGATGTTTTAATAACTGCTGAGGAGTACTGACACAGCCTTTTCTGCTTCACATGCTGCCATGCTGGCAAAGGGACTGGGGATGGGTGGGAAGTTGACAACAGATGCAGCCAGGACAGCTGACCCCAACTGACCAAAGAGGTAATCCATATCATATGACATCATGCTCAGTATTTAAAGTGTCGGGAAAGAAGGAAGAAGCGGGGGACATCTGGCATTATGACATTTGTCTTCCCAACTAACCATTATGTGTGATGGAGCCCTGCTTTCCTAGGAAAACCTGAACATTTGTTTCCCCATCGGAAACAGTAAATTAATTCCTTGTTTTGCTTTGCTTGTGTGCATGGCTTTTTCTTTGCCTATTAAACTTTGTCTCAACCCAGGAGTTTCCTCATCTTCTTCTAATTGTCTTACCCATCCCACTGGTGGAGGAGTGAGTGAGCAGCTGCATGCTGGGGCTAAACCACAACAGCAGTCAAATATTGAAAAATAAGTTGCTTTCCAGTTCACATATTATACCACTACCGTGTGTTCTCTCACTCAACCCTGAATTTTTCTCTTTTTCTGTCCTCCGTATTCTACAAATTTAGTTTTAAATGTATTTCATTTTACTAAAGGAATTCACAGACATGATTTATCTATGATGTGAAAATCTTGAGTTTGTGCTACAATAGAGTAAGAAAGCAGATCTTTTGATGGTGCAAATCAGTGCAACTTCACCAGATTCAGAAAAGCTCCCTTAGAATCACAATTTGCTCCTTTCCTTCCAGCCTGGAGGAAAAACTGAACTGTGGTGCTTGAACAGCTTCTTAGCCAATGTCCTGAATGCTGGCCTACTCATGTCAGTATTTGGCTTTTAACACACCGTTGTTCCACATGGTAAATGAATTATATATTCTTTCTCCCAAAGGAGCTGAAAGTATTGCATTTCTCTATTTTCATATACACTGAGTGTATACTTGTTTTTACGTGAACTGCAGATGTTACTTTTGACTAGATTTTTACACTTGGTCCTGTCCAAAACACAATTTGAATAAATGTGCTCGAGTTATCATGAAAGCCACGCTCTTCAAGTTACCTAAAAAAATTAAGAAGCATCTAGGTAACATAGACAACCTAATTCCCTACGTGTGCTCTAAGCCATTCCCTCCCTAAGCCAGCTGCTCTTTCTTCAATCATACAAACACAAGTAAGTAAAACAAGACACAACTCCAACTTTTAAAAGGTACTAAAAACTAGACTGCCTGCTAAGAGCTACCCAGTTCCTAGACCTAAGGGTTTTGACCAGATTAAAGCGTTCTTCATGCTACATGAATGTAGCCTATATCCTATTTGCAGAACTGTTTTCTGTGTTAAACAGATCTACTTGATTAAACTGAAACTAAGCATCAGAAGGGTGATTTTAAATTTACACATAGCACAACCCCACACACCACAATAGTACACACACAAACACCTTTGTATAGCATGTGCAATACACTAGTCATTTTTCTACCCCATCTCTTGAGAGAAGGTCAGCGCAAAGCTGCCTTGTCCACGGAAGAATTAAATCAGCAAATCTCTGAAAGGAAAGAGAATAAGATATTTCCACACTATCTGCTTAAGGTATATAAGAGTAAGTGCTGAATTTAGGGCAGTCACACTGGGTTCCCTGTATATTTAGTAGGAATTTGGAGGCCAGGCTACAGGAAATGAGCAAGAGGTATCAGACCTACCGTCAATATGTACATAGTAGATTTACTTCCATTTCAATATTAACTTATTTTATTGTTCTGATCACACTACTGAATCATTAAGAACTAGGTTCCCATAATGAATGCTTTAATCACTAGCATACTCAAGCTACTGAAGAGAAGAAGCTTCCCTTGAATTATATACAATGTAAGCTAATATCTTACTGTTACTAAAAAGTCAGAGATTTTACAAGCATATTTTTCATAAAGAGAATTCCATTGTTGTCAAAGCCTGTAATGGGATTTTCATTTATCTTATTCCTTTAATCTGATTTTTAAAAGGTGTTTGAAAAGTGAGTGTATCAAGAATTGCCAGATAGATTTTTTATATATATCTATAAAACCCCACATCTTCCTAAAACATCTGATGCATCAAAACTAGTTCACATATGTCATACACTATTTCAAGTATAAGAGACCCTGCACGAAATATAATTCTATTTGGCTGCCATCTACTTCTTGCTAACCTGCTCTGGGCTAAATCTCTGCATTGCAACTGGCAGCTGTCATACCAGGACTCTGAACTACCTTTGTGGAAGGTTGGAAGCCTGGAAAGAAATTAATTTCATTTGAATACCAGGCATCTGAAAAGCAGACATTCAGCCTAAGTTAATCAGGTAGGCAACCTCTGTAATCGAGGAAGAAGCATGGGTACCTCCAGAGATAGGATCATTCCACACTATTTTTCTTTGCATGCAGAAAGAGCCTATCTGACTTATTTATCTGCTTGCCTAAAAACTGAGACTGTGGCAGTACAGGAGCTGAATCCTGCCCTGCATTGTTAAGTACCAGGAGAGACGAGAAATTTCTTAATTAGCAGGTTGGGAATAATAAGCACTGTTCCACTGGCTCTTCAGAACTGCTGCATCAGTGACCAGGTAGGGGTTTGTAGTTGTCCATATCCATACAGCAAGGACTCTCCATGGCACCTTGCCTGTCCAAAGTCTGGCAATGTCAAGGGGACAGCTGGTCCCAATAAACCTACTTTTGATGGGCATCAGGTTGTCAGGCTACTCAGAAGGGCCAGGAGCAGAAAAGGCATTGCCTGAAAACCACCTAAATCACCAAATATTTTCAGCCATGTGAATTCTTATCTGAGATATGTCATACCAATGGCAGAAAAACATAAGAGGTCCCCAGTTGTTCACAGTACCACGCAGCTACCAAGGTGTGGTAAAACAGAACTACTATCCATGAGACTGCCATTACAATATGCTATGTGCAACCAAGCTATCAGATAATCTCATCCTGATAAACTGAATGATTTCAGGAGAGACAAGGGAATACACAAGAATGGATGGGCAGAGAAATAAACGTCTTGGACTGCAGAGGGAGCAATGTGTCAGGAGAACTGTTTCTTCATTGTACCTACACACACTAACACATAGTGGTATTGCTAGAGTTGGGGGAAGGGGAGCAAGGAAGTAGATGGATTGAAAAAAAAAATCGATTTGGTTTCATTCTCTTCATGGACATAGTAGGACAGTCTGGCTCCTTTTGTGCAATTTTAACACAATTTTTTCTTTACTAAAGTTATTCAGCTTTACCATTTTTCTTCTCACAAAATGTCCTGGTTTTGGCAAGGACAGAATTAATTTTTTCCCATTAGCCATGAGGCAGCAGAGTCTGGAGCTATGTGCCTAGGTTGTTATTCTATACCACCTCACGTCATCATCAGCAGGTAGAAGTAAGGGACTCTTGCTCCCAAGAAGAAGGTGGGCGTGGTTTGAGGTCAGGGGAAAGCATGGCAGGTGGAGGATGTGTCCACCATTGTTTTTCATTGCCTCAGTCTTGGTGAGCATTTTTCATGTAAATCACACTCTTTCTTTGTACACTTTTGTAATTGTCCTCCTCAGAGACACAATTAAGCTTGTGAGCAGAAGTTTATAGCCTTTCCTATAATGCTTTCCTTAATTTCTCCTTGAAGCCCTACATTCTGCTGAAGGTGTTCTAAAGTCCGTCAGCAAAATTTTGTATTTTAGAGAGGGTGATCATGACATTTTTAAGGGTAGAGTTTCAAATCTCCACAATAATTTGCTGTTTGCTTTGCTGTTTCTTCCACCAGAAGGGCGTAGTATTTTAAAGCTGGCAAAGAAATTTTTATACTTCAGCTGCAGGCTGTAACAGGCTGTAACAGCACACCAAAAAAGTGTGAGTGGCAGGGTTGTGTGTGGCATGGAAGGGAAAGAAATAAAATTTTCAGGACTGCTTCAGGGACTTCTGGGACCTACTCATTCAAATGCAGTACATTTTGATGGAAAATAGGTTTCCAAAAATTAATTATTAGATGTAAAAGGAGTCATGTATCCCATTCCCATTAACTTTTCCAGGACTTGAACGCTTACCTGTTCTGCCCATCACTGAGCGTCTACCCTGGATACCTAACAGCTGGAGGTTTTGTTTGTTGTTTGGTGATGGGTTTTGGTTTTGATTTGGGGAACAGGATTGTGGGGTTTTTTAATAAGTGCTTCAGCTTCTCTACTCCCTAAACTCCTAACTTTCCACAGTGTCCAAACAAGGAGCATGCATTTAAACTTGTTTATACAAGTAGTTCTAAGCTTTAAGCTTACCCACCAAGGTTTTTAAGACAAAATGTCCACAGCAGCATTTCTTTCCTTCTCCCATAAATTGCTCTCATTATAAGAAAATTAACATTGAGCTTGACAAAATCTGTAACATAAGTTGTCTTGTATATATAATAAATACCCAGTATTACTTTAATAATATTTTAAGTAAATACACAGTTTAATGTAAGTTAATACCCAATACTCCTTTAACATATGCAACCCTAAAGGGGTTCTGGTGTTCTAAACAGTCACTGTCAGTATTAATTTGCATCCTCAGAGTTCAAACACTTTGCAGCTCCACTTCCGCACCGTTCTTCAAGCCCTTTCTCTAGAATCACGTGAAGAGATGAAAAACACATCTCACTGCAACATGAGCTAGCTTTTTTGTCCTACAAGTGTGTAACATAACAACAGGATCCGCAAGCACTTGCACAATGAAGGTATAGTCAAGGCATAAGAGCCTTGGGAAACCACTACAAGCAAATAAGATAATGTTGAATAAAAGGTTAAAAGTGATTTTTTTAAAAAACACAGAAGAGTAAGAGACACTGGCATTTTATTTTACCTTCACACACAAAGAAAGAATTATCTGAAATAATCAAAACTAAGTTACTTTGTTTTCTTTGTTTGGCATGTGGTTTTCACCCTGTAGTTGAAATGGTAAATTAAAAAGGAAAAGAAACTATGCATTACTCACCTCTCTCTGAAACCTTGATTTCATAATTTCTTCCAGTTCCATTTAAAAGCCCACACTACATCCCAACATTCTTCCAAAGACTGATCTATGTCCACCTTTTAACACACTGAAATATGTCAAAGTATTTTCTAAAGGAGAAGGACAAAAAAAGAGGTGGGAATTAAGGAAAAAAAAAAAGATAAAAACTGAATGATGTCCCTCTTCTTAAATTTTGTCTCTTGGAAAAAGAAAATACCATAGGCAACTATATCTGCTTCAACTAGTTTTTTCCATCCTAAAGTCTGCTTTTATTTTAAGGTTGTGCAGGAGCTGCTTACATCTACCAAACATTTGTGCTGGATTTTGCTGTGGAAAAAATATATAAAAAAGATTTGTAGCTACTTACAACAGGGCAGATGGCTGGACTGTTTTGGCAGCTGTGGAGTCCAGAGCTTGTCTGGCAAACAGGCTGCACAGGGATATAAGGAATGACCTTGAAGTCATAGTAGTAAATGAGTACCATAAGTAAGTAGTGGCCACTATTTTATTACGGAACAGGCATGGTGGCCACTTAAGTTTAAAAGCCACTATTCTCAAAAGAGAAAAAAATCGGTGTTAGGGGAGTAAACTGGAGGAATACAACCAACTCACTTGATGCAGGGAATAAGAGGCAATAATATGCAAGATTTTAAATGCTTTAATTGTTTAAACTACTTCTAAGGACAAAGGTTCAGCCTTGGACATACCAGTCCAGACTCTTTACATTGTCAGTACTGGACTTAAGACCTCATTTTTTGTCCAGGCTTCTCTGCATCAAACTAATATCCCAGCTTTAAGTAGTGCTAATGTAGCTGTATCCCTGCCAAAGCTTTACCATCCAGCTCCATAAACATGTATGGCCATCACTTTGGCATAGACCAATGCATAGACTTCCTCATTGTTTTATTTTGCTCATGACAAAGTAGCTTTCAAGAGATCTGTCAAGACTTGACCTCCCTCTAAAGAGAACAAGTGATCCTGTTTGATTTGGTGAATCAGCAAATAGGAAGAATAACCACTCATGCAGCAGCAAAGCATAAGCAGCTGTCAGTGGTTTGGTATAGTTTATATAATGTATGTTCAACTAGCAGCGTTTTCTGGAGTCCTTCTATGGGGAAAGATAAGCACATGGCAGCACAAAGAAGCACATGGCAGCACAGACCCTGGAGAGCTGACACCTGCCACCATCCAAACAAGTAACAGTGTGGGGGAGGACGTGTCAGGCAGCAGACCCCTACAGAGAGCAGCCTTCCGGAAGCTGACAGATGAGTGAACGGTGCATGATCACCCCACAGAAGAATATTAAGAAGGTGTATTGCTGACGTGGCAGCACGGGATGGGTTGTGTTGTGAGAGTTACCATGAAAGGAGGTGCTGTGTCTTGGGGAAATGTATAAAACCAGCTTGTTCCTTTGAATAAATGATTCAGATCGGAGATCCAGGAAACAAAACCAGACTCAGATTCAGTCTGAATTTCAATCACCGACATCCTTCCTTCTTTCCTCAATATTCATCTTAATCCCACAAGACAGTAACTATTATAGAAGTATTATTCAGTCCTCAGTGCACAAAAGAGCAATCACGTTTGTGTATATTGTGGACAACAGAATTCTTATCTATGATAACTACCTGGAATGAGGCAGCTTGGGGTAACTTCTGAGTCCATCGCTGGTTTTAGCACCTGCAGTGGCAGATACATTAATCAGTGGCTTGCCATTCCTCATTCCCACCACACTGGGGAGGATCACGATGCCTCCTTTCTTTCTACAGTGCCTCATTTTGTCTGTTTTCTATGGTATCAAGAGCACTGTTGTGTGCTATCCTCTTATTAGCTTCTTTCATGCCTTCATCCTACACAATTTTGTTCTCACATTTCTTTCTACTTGGGGTGGAAATCACTGGGGTACGAAAATCAGGGCTCTATGAAGAGTTTCTTTTCAGCCATTTTGTCCCATGTCTCCCCCTGACTAATTTGTTTCCTTCAGTGAACAGTACCAGTCTCTGGACTGCAAGAATTCAGCTGCTTATCAAACAACAAAAGACAAGAGAAAAGCAAGAAAATTACCTGGCTTTTATTTCAGGCCATTTCACAGACAGAAATCCCTAACATCCAAATTTCAAGTTTTCAGTAGCTTTCTGCCCCCGGTCGAAGTACTTACTAGCAGAGAAATGTTAGTATCTAGTTATATGCTTTCTCCATATCACGGGCCTTCAGCAGAAAATACCATTATATACCTGGTTTTACACAGTAACCTCCAGTTCTGACAATTTTTGTATATATGCTACCATTGCCTCCCACCCTCGATAAATAAATCCTTCATTGCAGTAGTTTAAGATTAAAGTTTCTTTGCAGCTGATCCTTAGCATCTGAAAGAGATATGCACTGTTTTTTTCTAAATTCCCTTTCTTTCTACTAATCTCCATTACTGGAGATCTGCAGTGGTGCAGAATGGAAACAGGTCCACTGTCCAAGTATCTTATACTGGGCCTCAAATTCCATCAGCAACAGCCAGTCTGGAGAAAAGCATGAAAAATGAACTCCAAAAGCTAAGATACAAGTTGGACAAGAGGAGCCACAGGGTTTTGAATCTTATCTCTAAACCAGCCTTGTTATTTTGGATACTGTTTTCTAGCTATTGGCTAGCTAAAGTTGATGTTAAGTGGTAGCAGCAGGAACCAGCAGCTTGACGACTGTGCAGTGCTTCAAGAGACAATCCTAACGCTGTGCAACATCAACAGCACATCAGACAGATCTATGGTGCAAGACATACAACTACAGACAGAACAATCCTAAAATGGCTAGCTTGCAAAACACTAGTAAAGATCACATGCTGTTTTCCATCACATAATAAATAACTGTGGAAGAGCCTACACTGACAAACATCTGCGCTTTATTAGTCAAGTCTACTGGACCCTAGGCCATTGACATGAACTATGTTTTAGCTGTTGTAAAGCAGTTGAGTATTTGGAGGAAATTACTGAAGAACTGGTTCAGTTTTCTGTTTCTTCTGAACTATGATGTTAGTGATATGAAAAACAGAACAAAACAAAAACGCAGCCCAAATAAAAACATGAGAAAGTCTCCAAAATCAAGAACTTCTTTAAACATAAAGAGAACAAAGGGAGGATGATACAGATGCATAGGTTTCCTTGTCCATTTTTTCTTTTTCACTGTTGTAGTTGCAGTAGTTTGAGTCCCTGTCTCAGCTATAGTATCCTCAAATGCAGTTTGGGTTCCTGCCTCAACTACAGTTCTCTGAGAATGCTGAATTGTGGCCCAAAAGGCACTGTGGCCAGGCCCCAGTACAGGGTAAGAAGCCGCAGATTTTCATTGCAGTTGGCAAGGCACCTTTCTATCTGTTTGCCAGGGTTGATCACCTGTTCAGGTGTAAAGTCACAGATAAAAGGAGTGCCTTTCACTTTTTGTCCAATATTTAAACAATTTAGGATTGCTTAATAGTTAAGCATAATAGAGGTAAGTTAAATACTAGACAATAAGAACAAGAAAGTATTCTCCATTTAAATAAAATCCAGAGAGGAGAGACAAAATAAATATGCATTTAAAACTCTATCAACTAGTATAAAAGGTTCAGCAACATCCTTCTAATGAAAAAGACCTTCTAATCAAATAGTCAAATTACCTAATCCTTGAAGAAAGAAGTAGTAATATAAAGACTTATTTTAAGTTAGTAAGCAAACAGTAAAACTACATAAACATTTATATATAACCCATAGTGTGACACATTTATTTCATTTGTATTCATCAACACACAATCATCAAGCCAGATTTTGCCTTTTTAAGAATAACAGACTACAGCAAACCGTACCTAGCCATATTTAACCATAATTTAACAAAATACATTGTCCTCAGATGCCCTGAGAGAGTTCAGTACTCAACCACCTCATTGCTATTGTTGCCTTGGATACAAGAACTGCTTTGAATCAATTTCTTAATTAAGGATTTGAACTTGGAAGGCTCTTTGCCTTCTGGCTTCAATCCAGTAAAGCACTTAATGCACCTGTGCTCTTTAAGCACTAAAATGGTTTCAATAAAGTAGGACAACTCATGACTTTAGAGCTCAATTGCATGCCTAACTCTTGCTGGATTACAGTCAGAGCATTCAATACCTTGCAAGAACAGACTCCAAGCAAAAATTATCACTATGCAAGTAAGTAGGATAAATGTGATACCACTTTTTGCTAAGTTTGTGTAACAGAATGTGATGGTTTGAACCCGGGTTGATGGACAGTTGTTTAGACCAATAACGCTTCTTGAAATTCACATATTTAAACTGTGTGGGAGCCCGGGAAATCTCTTCCTTCTGGCCTTCGGACAGGTGAGGGCTCTGGTCATGGCCCGGCTGGCCGAGCTGGGGCTGGGGCCAGGCCCGTGGCTCCATGAGGGCTGTGATGCTCTCCCTCCCTTCTCCGGGGCAGCCAGAGATGATTTTACAGCTTCGGCTGAAACCAGCTCCTGGCCCAGCAGAGATCATGTGACCACCAGAGAGATAAGTTGTAGCTGCAAGCCAAGGCTTGCGGGTAAGATTAACTCCTTCTGAACTGTAAATTCCCCAGAAGAGATGAGGCCTGCCACATCCATCCTCTCCCAGGTCAGAGGAAAGGGAAAGGCAAAGGCACATGAATAGATACCATGATAGTGATACCAAAGTCAGTGAAGAAGAAAGACCTGAAGCCCAGAGGGAGGAGATAGAGGAGATGCTTTAAACCTAGAAGCTGAAATTCTTTTGTAAAGCTATGGTGATGGACTATAACACATCAGAACCCCTTGTAATTTCGTGATAAGCATGCAGGGGTGGAGCTGTTCAAATTGGAGCCACGAGCAAAGATGCCTGTGATGGAATCAGTAAATGTTGAGGTAGCTGTGATCCACTTGAGAAGCCTGAACAGGGAGGGATAGTGATGAAGTGAAGACCCTTGCTCCCAGGGAGAAAGAAGACCTCTGTTCCTGAGATGAAGATGCACTTAGAGGCAGATGACGAGAACCTTTGCTCTTGAACTGCTCATCCTTAAAATAGTACCCCATTAGCTAAGACTGAACCCTTGAAAACGGCTGTGGGGAAAGCTGTAAGTCAAGAGAAGGGATTTTTCACATGCCAGCAGAAAACCACCCTGGGCGGCTGTTGTGCTGTGACAGTGGAAGCCACGAGAAAACTTCTTCTTGTGGAGAAGCCCCCTAGCATGGGCAAAAGAGACTCCTCTCCCTAAGTGAACTGATGAAAGACTATTATAGAGTTGGTAAACTGACTGAAATAATCTCAAGTTTGTGCCTTTATGTTGTAACGGGGAAGAGGGGGGAGGATGGGGGGAAAAGAAGTGTTCTGAAGGTGTATTTTGACTCTTATTAATCCTTTTTCTTTTAGTTTTGTTAATAAACTTCTTTATATTCTTTAAGTTTGGAGCCTGCTTTGCATTCCTCCTAATTCTTATCTCACAAAAGGCAAGAATGCAAACAAACCCACTACACTAAATTGTTGTTTCCGCCCGGTTTCGAACTTAACCCACTACACAGAAAAAAAGCATAAAGTGTTTGCTTCTTACTTTACAGAAGATTTTTACCTGAATAGAAACTTTAATACATGACTGTTCATCTAATGCATAAAATCAGCTTTATGGGGTCCAACTGCATATGATGTAAATAAACTAGGCTAACGATGTATGTTATTGCCCCATGATCCACATAAAAGCATACAGCATTAACAGGAACACACACTGGCTGGGTTCTGCAAAGTAAATTTGCAGTCTTCAGATTCACAGTATGTTAAAGAACTACTGAGTTTACCAACAAATTTTATAAATTAAAAGATTCATTGCAAATTAACTGCAGATTTTAATGCGAAATAAAACCTTTTTCTTCAGATTGTTTGACCCTTATCCCTTACAGTTGAAGCTGAACAACAATGATGCCTTGTTATCAACGTAGATCAAGTGTAATTATGGGGCTTTTTTTGCTACACAGAATTACAGTGTAACCATGGCAATGAGGGAAGAAAAAAACTCTCAGTAGTAGAGAACTATAATTAGAAGCTCTTAGACTACTCTGCAGAAGAGCAACCAGGTTGGGTTCTACAGTGCTCACACTCCCCATTTCTTTGAACCCAGTGCTGATGTTGCTTTCCCTTCCCAGGAGACATTGCCTCACTCTGCCCAGGGGCTTTCACTGGTACAAAAGATAATGAGTAACCAGCTGGAGGAGTTTGGGGCAGTACTGGGAATGAAGCTCAGGTATGTCACCTGCTGAATTTTCCACTATGAACACAGTCAATCCACCCTTCATGGGCAATAGGCCTTACTTTCCGCCTAGGGTGGAGCATTAGGATATAAAGAGGGAGTGCTCAGGACCCTGAGTTTTCTCCTCAGTTGAGATGGACACACAGTCTAAAAGCAGAGTCAGTGGAAGAAGGAATTAGGATTTCATTACATTTGTTATACCAACATAGCAAATCCCCCTACCACACACCATGCTCTTGGCCAAATGAGGAATATCCTCTGCCCAGCCTCTTTTCTTCCTCACTCCTTTAAATAAAGATTGAATTAGCCAGACAAGCTTTTTGAGTCCAATTATACACTGACTGAACCACGTAATTGACTTTCTGAAAGTGTTGCTATTCTGCATAAAAGCATTCCAAATGAAGTGGCACTAGTGAAAGTGTTCTGTAGCCCTCAGGAGAGCAAAATTCAAGCCTGGATAGCAGAGACTTGGAGAGTCTATTCTGACATATAGCCTTTACCTATACAACAGAGATAGCAATGCTTTCCTAGTGAGGAGGGATGCTATGGGTATTTGGAATACAATCCAAGATCCTGGCAAGTAAGAGAAATTTTTTTAAAAAGGTATTTATAGACAAAGAGAGAATCATTTTTCATTTCTCTCTTAATCTCTGCCAAACCAGATTACAAACACAGTTCCCTTACTCTGTCCTTCCTTTTTTTTAAGTTCAGTGTTCTCTGAAGAGCATAGAAAACCCTGATAAATGGGAAAAATCAAGAACATAATAGGAAGTATCCCATCTAACTTCTCCCTCTCTCTTCCCTAAAACTAAATAAAACCAGGAGAATAACATTTACAGACCAATTAAACTCAATAGGCTGAAGCTGCTCACAAGGGAGCAGTCAGTTTAAGCAAACAAACCCTGTTTAACACTCTGGAGGACCATTAGCAAAAGGCTGCATTCAAGTTTTACCGTTCTCTTTTCAGCTGCTTAATTGCCACACACTGAAATACCATTGCCAGCTCTAAGAAAGGAATTCAGACAGATCAAACTGGAGTCTACTAATTAATTTATAGATGGGGGTTATGGGGGTATACAAAGTTGTTGTCTGAAGATAAGGAGTCACCTGGCTTTGCTGAGTCTTACAGAGGATATGGTCTGAGCACTCAGTTCTGCTGACCCCTTACTCCTAATCAGGATCACTTGGGGTTCATTCAGGAAGCCCGAATTATTCCTGGGATGTGTCCAAACACCATTTAAATGCTTGGCCTCACTCACACAAAATAACTTCAGCTGTTTTCTCTGCTTACACATTGGCCATAACTCTCCTCCTTAAACTCTTCCCGGTGTGTTGCCAGTCCTCGCATCCCAAAGATGGGGATGCTTGGGCCCTACTTGCACAGACACAGCCCCAGTTTGTGGTGGCTGACTTGCCATGTGCCAGCATTGCTCCCTTCACTGGCTTCACCCCCAAGAACTGGCCAAACCACATGCTGCCCCTTGTCTGTTAAGCAGGCACAACTCTCTCTAGAGCACCAGGAGTCTGCCCACAAGCTTCTTGTACATAGCTACCACAAAAAAGGTACATAACAACAGAAGAGGATGGAGGAGATAAGACACAGACAAGGTTGCATAGAGAAACTTTAGAAGTTCCATCCTGTTCTATTTTCTGCAATGTTTATTGCTTCTCAGTGCTGAAAAATGTTCCTGTAACCTTTTTAGTACTTCATTTTGTACAAGAGGAGAGAAAAACTGCTAGCAAATAGTACTATTCAGAGCACTAGATGTTCTGCAAGTTCGATTTCTTCATTAATGACTAGTATATTCAGGTAGTAACAGACTAACAACATTTTTGCTTTCTGAGAAAAAGATATTTAAAGGATATTTAATACATCAGAAAGTCTTTCCTGGTTATGTGTACCAATAGGAAGAAAAACAGAAGAACACCAGGTGTTGGGATAAGGATTCATTATTTACTTGGTTTATTAATTCAATTTATCAGTATTTTCAAAGAGAGGAGCTAACTACAGTGAATGACTGGGGGGCAGGAAAAAACCAGCAAAATGGTAGTTTAAATCATTCTTACTATATCTTCTATTGAAGTCACTTGCATGTGAGACACAAATGACAAACTGATCAGAGATCTCTACCAGTTACCTAGTCTGTGAGCTGCTTCGAAACAAAAACCATGCTGTGAAGATTAGTGCACTGGGACAAGAAAATAATTGTAATTAACCTGGATTTTATTTAAAAGATTAAAGACTGTCTATAAAGACAGTACAACTGCTGAAACTGCTTGAGGGAAAGCCTCAAGCAAATGTAGTGTCAGTAGAATAAAAAATCATGTATTAAGTCAGAAGATACTTTTGAGCAGACAGCTACTTTCTGTTTAATAAAAGTCTATGTCTATCATTCCTGTGCATTTCAAACAGAAAACTCATGTGAAGCGATGTACTTCCCAATTAATCCTTTCCTAAACCAAAAAAGAGACATTGTGTACTAAAAGAAGGCACAGCTTCTACATATACAAGTTAGCATGTGGAAAAGACATGTAAAGTTTCACCCATTTTCACCTGCCACAACCTCCCTTGGTAAATAGGCATCTCTCCCTGACAGGGAAACCAAAGCAAAGAAGGGTTTAAAACTTCAGCCCAGTGTGTTTGAACAGAGAAGTATTACCTAACAATACTTCTCCATAACTACTGTGAGACTAGTACTGATTCTCTTCTTTGTAGTTATAAATCCTAAGCAATTGCCCAAAAATCAAAATTAATTTCCCCACTGTTTAAAGAAGTATACAAGAATCATGCAATTAGGTTTCACCTGCTCAGAAAATTAGTGTTTGAAGACAGTATATTGTAGCAGTGAATAACCCAAGCCATTAAGAATAATCCTCTTTAAGTATATAAAGTATAAAGCTCTGTTAATATGAGAGGATGATCACGTACTTCAGATCTTGTAAGAATCTGTAAGTCTATATTTATTTTTTATGTTAAGAAAATTTATGTTATTTATGTTAAGAAAATTAGATGTTTAAGGCAATACAAATAGCAGCAATGGGTCATATATGGCAGAATGCTCTGATGTCACAATGTGAAGCATTCACAGCTCCACACTGGCCTTCTTTATATGTGAATCACAGCTGATTGTACAGCTTGCATTAATGACCATATTCCTAAGGAGACCTGAGACTTCTTGGTCTATCTATAATAACAAAGATGACCAACTTATACCAGACAAAGTTGCTGGGGAGAGAGAAGTAACAACAAAAAATGTGCCAAACATGCGCATATTGCAAAGAAACACGACAGAAAGAACACGATGCTGTCCATGATGATTCATAGAGGAAAGCATAGCAGATGTATTAACCTAATCTATTTTGTAAGCCTTAAGAATAATTTTATATTCTCTATATATGTATGTAGTGATATATATAAGAAATTAACAAAACCAGAATGCTAAAGAATACTGACAAAACAAAGAACAGCTAGCCAGGGGGTAATACAGGCAAGACCATTTTATGCTTGCACCTTTTGTCTTGAGAGAAATACTTGGATATGTTGAATTTCAGAAGTGGAATGCAAATTTTGATGGTGGACTCCTGGAAGAGAAGGACTGTGTTCTTTTCCATAGGAAGGAAAGAACATAGACCCAGTATTTAAGGTACTGTAGAGAGGTTGCTCAAAGTTCATCATAACAACACGATTTCTGTGAGCAATCCTTGGATGTACAGAATTTTGGAGGTGGAGTTGAAATTTCAGTGGAAACCCTGGTTCCTGACTCTGTGAGACTTGAGGATTATGTACTTCATAGATTTCAGAAGGAAAGTGAAGATAAAAGGGTGTGTGCTGCAATTCAATAGATGCAGTTGAAGGTGGAGCCAGAAAGAGCTTTCCTACCAGGCACTTGGGTGAGTTGTATTTTTGTTGAACACTTGCATTTTGGTTGCTGGTCTCTCTGAGTACTAAAAAACTTATTTAGCACATATATCTGGCTCTTTGAGTGTGGTGCACTTTAGACTCTGCACATGGAACAGGAAGGTCAGAAAAACATATATGCATTTCATTTGAGTGACAGGATGTTTTCACATTTTGAGCTGCCCATTCGGGGATTATGTGTTTACACAGCGCTATCTAGTGCCGATGTTGAACAACAGCATAGGAAAACTTGACTAGATGTACTTAATAAACAAAATGTACCCTGCTTACCAGCGAACAACTACATGTAAAGCTCCTAAGTCCAGGTCTTTCAAAAAAACTGTGCCCGAATACGGAGATCTCACAAACCTTCAATTTCCAAATTTGTATCCACTAAAAAAGGGTGGCACTTATGCTTCATTAAAGCCTCTACAATGTAAAAACCAGCATGCTGCACTGCAAATTAAATCCCACCTAAAAGTAGGATCACGAACTTTAGATCTCTCAGAGTCCGAAACATTCATCAGTTTAAAAGAGGTATCCTGGAAAGCTCAGAGAGAGAAAGACTAGGGCATTTTTCTGTGCAAGAAGCCTATCGGACTCTCTTCGAGCTCATGTAGAGCACCACAGGGCCAAGGGTGCCAGGGGAGGGGTGGTGGGGGGGCGTGGGGAAGGTTGGATAGGGAAGGGGGAGCAGTGGGCAGTGTGAGAGAAGTTTGCAGGATGTAAAGGGAAGGAAGCTGTGCTTTGATTGCGGAGTGAATGGACGTTTCTGAACATAATGGGCGAAGTCCGAGCCAAATTTTTCTCCTGGCACAGTTATCCATGCGAGATGTAGCCAGAAACTTTTCCGTGTAGATTGTGCCAGCAAGCACAACAGAGAATGGGATGGTATGAAGAGCTGAGAAGGAAAGTGCAGAGCATCAGCATGTTTCAACAGAAACAGTTTGTCCATCCTGACACAGTGAAAAGGAGACGGCCGTATCGGACTCTGAGAGTACGACAAGGCACTCAGTTGAGAAGCCAAGTGAAGAGCTTCAGTGCTTGCTTGAAAGATGAAAGGCTGCGAGGAAAATGCAAGGGGGCAGGTTAGCAAAAGTTTTCTGTCCTGGCGCATTTAGCTTTTCCAAGTGGAAAGGCTGTGCAGTTTTGCTGTGGACTCTGCAATATTGAGAGGACAGAAGGAAAGTGCAGTGGTGAAGAAGGAGTGCACTCAGTGCATCTGAGTGGTGCGGGAGGAAAGGGAGAATCACCTGTACGCCTGGCAGAGTCCGTAGGACTTGTTGCATGGAAGGAGCTGCTGGATCTTTTAAGCTTTTGGGGATCTGCGAGGGTGAGAGACTCCACTGGTACCTAGAGCTTGAGGGAAGGCACATGTCTCCAGGCTGTGTGACACAGTTCAGCGGGCACCAGGTAGGAATTGAGCAAGGAAGATCATTCTCAGCTGACACCACTGCCAGTCCTAGAAGAGACTGATGCTATGTGCTTTCCTCCACAGCTCTACTTACTATGGCCTTTGGGCACTCTGGCAGCCTGAATCTAAACCAAAGGGTTTCCAGCCACAGCTCGCACAGAGAAATGTGCCAGGGGAGAGAGAGAGGGAGCATTTGCTGACCTTGCTGTCTTCCTGACATTTGAAAACTTCCATTTGAAAACCACAAAGAGGTGCCCCTCACTGTCTTCTTAACAACCTGGAAACTGCACACATAGCATGATGGTCTGCACTTTAAAGCACCTCCATCTTTAACCTCAGTCTTGCAGAGGTCCAGCTCGTGGTGCTTTGCTGGAAAGTTTGGAGACAGGAGGACCAGCGCAGCGACCGCTTCTGTGCTGACACATTTCTCTGAGCAGGAGCCAGACGGCCACTTCGGACTGTGCAAGACTGAAAGGGTATTGGCTTCCCATAGATAGCCAAGGGAAAAGTGAAGTGCAGAACTCAGCCGGGGTGAGTGCAGAATACAGTCTATGAAAGGCAAGGTGAATGCTGTCGGTGAGCTTCTGTTCTTAGCCCTGTCGCATGGGAGCAGCTGACGGCGGTTTTAAGGTTTGGAACTGGGCTCTGCGAGAGTGAAACAAGGCAATGGTCCACATGGCTTGGAGGGAATGTGCCTTCAACCAAAAGGCTGCCACAGGAAGGGGTAATGGAGGAAGTCCTTCTGTCCTGGTGCCTTTCTCTGGAACACAGGGATGCTGTAACCGCTGCCAGACTGAAAGTGCAGGGACAGTATAGAGGTCTGACAGACAACGAACGTGCAGAGCAGCATGGGATGAGTGCAGGTCATGGGCTGCAAGAGGAGTGTGACTTCCACCTGAACACAGTCCGAATGCAAGGCATCAGTTGTAAGGGGGAAAGCCAGCAGAAGATTTCTGTGGTGGCGCGTTTTCCCAATGGAGCTTACACTGGAAACTGTTCGGCTTTGCTTCAGACTCGGCACGCTTGAACATGGTGTGATAGCTGAGGGGAAAAGCGCATAGCAGCAGCTTGTTTGGCATGGTTTATAGGCTGCAAGGTGAATGCGCTGGCCAGCAATGGGATTTTGTTCTTAGACCATTGGCATGGGAGCAGCAGCTGGGTGTGTTTTAATGTTAGACGCTAGGCTCTGCGAGTATGAAGAATTGGGATAGTCCATATAGCTGAGAAGGAAGAGGCATAGCCCTGGTGCATTATGTATTGCATTGCTGCCATGACAAAGAAGGATCCAGCAAGTGCTTCTGTCCTGGCACGTGGTGGTTGTATTCAGAGTTACAGGAACACGTTGGTCTCTGGTTAACTGAAAATTTGTGACAGGTGCTTCCTTTGCATTCCTGTGATCCTTTATGTAGTCACACACAGTTAGAATTGGCTGAAACGCAATTAAAAAAATTAAATTTATTTTGAGAAATTTAGAAGTGAAAGGAAACCCTGCTCCCATCAGGAACCTAACAGCCAGGAAAGTGTTCTGCTGAGCCTGGTGAGAGACAGGAATTTTGCTTCTCCTCACACAGGCACGGGACATGCCGCCAGGCAGCAAAAGGATTCTACTCGTGCATGGTGTTATGCAGATGTCTTCAGCCCTGTCTTGAGAACTGCGGATCACATTCTAAAAGGTGTATTGCTGCAGTAGGGCTGCTGCTCTTTTTAATGTTTAGAATCTCAGCAGAAATTTTTGCACTTTTAATTAAAAATATATTATAGGGTTATGCCCCAGTTTATATACCACAAGATACTCCTGTATGTAGTTTTGAAATAGTTCTCAAATACTAAGTTGTGTCTTAATTCTTAATTACAACAATTCATAAATTTTTGTAATGCTCTTTATCATTCAAGCTATCTCAATCTCTTTTAATGCTTCTCTGGATTAATCTGAAGTTGCAAGTCATCTTTTGTCAGTAATCCCTCACAGGTCTTTATATTTGTTTTATTTATTATGTATCTCATGTCTATAAGGTACTAATGTTCTAAGGAGTAGCTGCATTGCTCAATGAAACAAGCAAAAGTAATAAGGAATTTAAGTCCAAAATTTTTAAACATGCAACATGGAAAAAGCTCATACTGTACCTCATTAAAATTTAGCACTAATACCTAAGAATACCAAATAGTTGTTTCAGTTCTACAGAAAAAATGCTGGTAACTTTTTACATCTCACAGACACAGTCTCACTTTTAATTAAAATTTATTAGTGTGGTTATTCATTTATAGACTATCTCATTAACTGTCAAAATACTTTATAGCTGTTCATTAGGAATCCAGGATTAAATTCCATTCAGTCTCAGTTCTGGGTGACTGTGAGTACTTCAGATCTCAATTTATCCTTTGTAAAATAAAAAAATACTTTTTTTGAGGCAGCTAAAGGTAAAATTCAATCTATAACAGTAATTCAATATAACAAAATGTTCACATTTTCATCTTAACTCTAGAAACAGCATTTTCTGCTGAAAACCATCTTTTGCTTTAGTGGCAACCATTCTCGTGTTCTTACTGGCTTGTTCTGCCAGAACAGGGAGGGGGGTCAGGGTGCATAGGAGAAGGGAAAGGCCAGGTAGGGGTAGAGGGAGGGTGGACAGGAGGGGTAGAGGAGGAATAGAGGGTTTGGGTAGCAGAGTAGGGACAGAGGAGGAAGAAGGAGTAGGGCAGTCAGGTCATATGCAGAGAGGAGAAGGGTTCTGCTTTAAATTAAAAGCTTTATTTTATATATCACCACTTCTCTTAGTGGACAAACCTTTCAGTTTTACTTCATGTTCACCAAGTTCCAAACTGCAGCCACCAAGATTTTACTACACCATGTCCACAGTGGGATCCAGGAAAACACAAAGGGTGTGGTCCTCTGGGAATATTCCTGAGGAAGCACACTGACCTAATCTGTGACTACTGCCCAAAGAGAGATCTCTTCCCAACATCTCTGGCTGTGCTCAGTCTCCTGATAGTTCCCATGTTGACACACCACACCTTTGTCTGCCCACTGCCTTGGGAAGTATCCCTAAGGTGCCACCAAGTAAAGAGCCTCTTACAGACACAGAGTCTTGGGATTCAGGAGAAAAAAAAATAGTTTTCAGTCTTTAGCATCTCCCACTCCGTTGGCACTGATAGCAAACACAGCTTCGGCCTCAGCAAGACACAGAGAGTCAGATTTTACAGATCCTGTCTCACCTCAGCCTTTCTGCAGGTACAGTCTGACAGGGAGAGGAAAGAAAATGGGCCAAGACGGACAGCCTACTTCCAGAAAATCATCATAATCCACAAACGATTAAGTAGAGCTGTGAAAACTGCCTGAGATGTTCATTTCCCTGCAGACTGAGAGCCCAGAGTGGCACTAAGGTGAAGCATAGGCTGGATATGCCATGAACAGACTATGGAAACCCCAGAAGTAAAAGCTACTCAGCCAGTTCTATAAAATATTCCAAAATCAGGCCCCTGGAATATGACCATCTCATGTCTCACCTGGTGGAGGAAGCATGAGCGATAATATTCCTTCCAATGGGTTTTTTGGCATCTGCAGCAAACATGGCAGCTCTGTCTTCCTGTGCCACCACCTGGGTTGTGATAATGATGGCCATGCCGAACTGCAGGGGAGACAACCAAAACCCAGTTATTTTTCACAATCAGAACAGAAGAGCAGGCAAAAAGGACACAGGAGCAGTCCTGGTGTCCATAACTGTGGGAGCAAGCCTGTCTAAACCAGTGAGAGCAGAGATTGAGTGACAAAACCCTTGGGACCAAATCACTGGGGTTTTTAAGAAAACCAGTGAGTTTTACTTTGGCAGTAAAGCCCAGTCGATGTTCACCCCTTCAGCCAGGTGCAGCACCATCCACAGGAACCTGGTGAGGTGCACCTGCCTGGCAGAGAGCTCCCCCGCCTTTCCTAGGAATCCATGTGGTACAGGGCCATGGCACTAGCCATGATCAGCAGTGTGTACCTGGTAAAGGTCAGGCAGGGCTGTAAGTCTTGGTTCCAATCCAAAGTTGCCTCCACAGGTCTCCTGGGAGCTTGGAAATCATCAGCACTGTTTCTACAATTATAAAATGAGCTTCAAAGTTGCTCCTCAGGCTGGCACTGCAGAACCATTAATTCCCTGTGTTTGTACAGCCATGTCAGCTGGAGCCAGTCACTGGCACCCAGAGTTCCAGCAGCAAGACATGCTGCTGACGCCTGACTGTCCATGAAGTAAGCTGCTTCCCTGGAGAAGCCAAATGTAGAAGTGTGTCCCCCTTCTACTGGGGTGCTC
>VZRQ01004337.1:0-69619 GCA_013397975.1 Machaerirhynchus nigripectus
TTTTCTCTGAGAACTGGCAGTATTTTCACAGAACTTTTTTTTTAAACCTTGAAGATATGCATTCAGCTGGAAGACATGCTATACAATTGCTACAACTGGATACTACATAAAAATGAAAATGACCTTATCAATAAATTTGCTGAAATTGAGAACTCCAAGGTTGCTTTGTTGTTACTGTTTGAGGGTTTTTTGTGGGTTTTTTTGGTTGGTTGTCTTTTTCCATTTTTTTAAAGTAACATTTCTACTGTGTAGCAAAGGAAATAATTTTTCTAAAATTCCCATATTAGTCTCACAACCTTCAATCCATGAAAACCCTCATTTTAATTTTCTGTAAATATGAAGTTTATACATTTTGTATATAACGTGTGGCCCTAGGACTATATTTCAAATTGCCAGTGTTTCAATAAACCAGTGCAAAATAGAGCCATCTGCAATCTGTATGTTGAGCACAGAAATAAAATTACACTTTAATGCAACCGTGAAACTGTGGCATTCCAAAAATGGCATATTGCAATGTGTCCTAGAGCATTAGATATCCGTTAATCTTTTAGCAGCTTTTTGAGCAGGACATCTCTTTGAGCATGAATGCTTATTTCCAAAGAGACCATGCCCTTGCCTTAGGGGAAAGGTTATGAAGACTACTGAAGAAATTTGTCAGGACACTAGATTTATTGTACTTCTCTTTTTCAAAATATACCATGTAATCGTTAATCTCTGGAAAACTTTGATTTAACATGTCATCTAAAAGATATTACTGTATTATTGCTAGCACACTAGCCAGGATGCAAAATACAAGGGTGTGCGTAGAAGGAATACATCTCAGATTTTCAGACATGACTGGCTGCAATCTCCTGACACAGCAGTGACAGTGGAACCTTCCAGTCACACTCTATCCTGCATGTTTCACTATATAATCTCCATTAGCATAGTTTTCAAGAACTAAAAAGATGAAGTTTTCCAAATATAGTTTCAGAGAAGCAGACATTTTGTGATGATAAAACATCCAATACAGTAATCTCAAAAGCCTGCATTTTAAGTTTCCTTTAAATCCTTTGACTGAAACTAAGAAACTGTAGCAAATTTAGGCCTGCTGTTAACAGACTTTGTTTTTTTTCCATAGTAAATTATTTTTTGCAAATATGCAGGACTGACAGCTCACCAATGGGAAGCTATGACTTGTCTACCCAAACCGTAGGTTTGTAAGAGGTTTGATCTGTGTAACTCTAGAGAACCATACCAAGTTGAGAGATTTCAGAGAAAGAAATCAAAATGGCAAGATGCTACTTAATAATTGTGAACTAGGAACACCAGAGTAGGGTGTTCACCTTTTCACACTCAAGCTGTACATCTGTTGCCAGATAAAAAGAGCTGCCTATTCCCTCTGTAATGTAAGTTACTTTCTTCCCACTCTTCCAAGTGATAATGATAAAAAAAGTATCATGTCCTTTTCAGTCCTGATTACAACATGCTCATCTACAGTTAGTCTTTGCAGGTGTCTGCATAATCAAAATATAATTCTGTTTTTTTCCTTAAGAATAGGGCTTGGAATGCCATGCTTTCAAGATGTGAAATGCCATATATTATGAAAGAAAATCCATTGGCTGAAGGAATTTTAGAGTGTTATAATATTAAATTTCATTTTATAATGTCAAAGGTTCCATAGGCAAAAATTTGCAACAGTTAACAAGTATGACCTTTAAATTAGTCACATGAAATTCAAGGCATAAACTTTAATATTCACTCATGTACAGCATTTTTTTGGCTAAAAATCCAGTAGAAGGAATGAATCCACCAGTCCTTATTAATATCACACTGATGGGTGATAGTGAAGTGATGGTTCAAATCTATAGCACTGACTTAAGAAAGCAGAATTGGGCCAAATGGAAGAGAAGATCCTTAAAATCATTAAGATTTCAGCTCCTTAATCAATCATTGAACTTTTGCAGTGGTAAGTATGTCAGTTAACTGCTGCTTTTCCTCTTAGTTTTTAAGGACTTTCTTAGTTTGGGAAACCTGGTGGGCCAAATCACAATGAAAATAATCTTGTTAGATCAGATCACACATTTGTACCACATATAAGTAGATGACAACCAAAGTCCTTTTAGTTAGTTTGTTTCAACTGCAGTGCAGAACTTCTAGTCCTTGCTAGCTACTTTAGATCAAGGATGTTTGAAAGCAGATTTGTCAAAAAACGACAAAAATAGCACATGTGAGAATACGCTTTGAAAATAAATGGGCCTTGGGAGACAAAGAATCATCCATCACCTATACAAATACAAGAATTGTGAAACATAGTTATGTGAAAGATACCTGCAGCTTTGGCATAGAATCTGTAAATGAGATGTGCTTACTACAAAACGTGTGAACTTTTCCACTAGTGCTTCTCATCAAAATTTAAATTTAAATATGATCTCTCACAATTCCTCAAAATTAACATATCCATGTACCTAAGAGTTCTCTTGATTTAAATTAATTATTTGGTATCACCGTATCTTATTTTGATGCAGATTATTTTATAAAACTGAAAAATGAGTTTATGAAGTCATAATAATCCAAAGTGGTGGCCTCTGATTGTTAAAGTTCCAATCTTACTCTATGAGTTCCAAAGAATAATTTAAGGTTCCGTTTAATTCAGAAAGAACTGGTAATATATTCTAAGTCATGCATATCAGAGTTCTACAGAAATTGCTGATATTGAAATGCTGTTTATAGTTTTAGTGTTTGCATTTTAAAAAAGATACTGAAATAAAAATTAGGACATAGAAATAAGCCGTTGTGTGACTGAATGTGTGGAAAGCTTATCAGGAGGCTTAAAACAGCTCAGTGTGTTAAGAACACCAAAAAGAAAGCTCCTGTTGAGTTGCTTATAGACTCTAAATGCTTTTATATGGAGAAAATACAGTCATAAAGCTAGACTTTTAAGAAGGGAATGACAAAGTTTAACATTAAGAACCTGAGGTCAGACAAATTTAAATAGGAAATAAGGCATAGTTTTAGTAGTGAATTGCAACAAGTCACTTACGCCTTTTTTAGATGGATGCAGTTAATTCACAAATCTTCAGATGACCTCAGATATATATTTAGAAGATGTGATTTGACTAAAACCAAGTTACTGAGACTCAGCACAGTGGTAAAAGAATGCAATGTATGATCTGGTGATATTTTTGAAGAGAAGGACTGGATGACCATTTGGGTTGCTGGTCCTGAACTCATGAACTATGTGTACATGAGCAAATTGCTTACAGAAGTAAGAAACACTGAAGGTATATGCCAGTCTCCAGTATTTTTTTTTTTGCTATATTTTACTTTTTGGGACACAAAATGAGCAATTTGATTTTCCTTGATATTAATAACCATTTGGGGAATTAAGTGAGTTAATGAAATAATAGAATATGTTCTACCATTAACGAACTTCAATAGTTGATTTTTTTTGCTGCATTCTGCTGCTTCTTTTTCCCTCTGTTGTTTCGCTTACTACATAATTCAAGGGGAATGCAGTGCTATACTGCAAGACTGTTTTAATGTTAGATTTTTCCACATCATAAACATAAGAAATGCCATTTAATATTTTAAGGAGGATTTAATTCATAATGATATCACTTTACGTTTACATTGGTATGCATCTCTGTTACCTGTGAAATGTTCACATTCTTTAAGAATCACTGCTCACTGTTTATGAAATGAGGTCTTAAGAAAGATTTTGGAGTTAATTGCTGAACTTTGGTCCTTTGTTTCAGCAGTTCTGTGGAAAGTGTGGAACTGCAGGGATAGATTGGACCACAGCTGAAGACAACATTATGACTGTAAAGGCACTGAAGAAGAGAGTTGTGTGCCATCCTCCCAGGAAAAATAGTTTGAAGAACATGCAAACATGGGAGAACCAACTGTGCCTAACATGAAAATCCATGTTACTGTGGTTTCCATGGACCACTTGTTATGAACAGAACCTCTGCAAAGCACTGATAAAAACTTCATGTACATGCAGCAGTTTTTCCAAATTTACTGAGACAAGGGGCTGACAGTCCCAGTCCAGTACTCTCCATCTTTTGTGTAATGGCTATTGACTTTAAACAAGCCAGGCATTTGATGGTTTTATTTTTCAAATGGGAAGTTAGTGTACACATTTCAATTAACCACAGATTTTTAAACAGTTCTGTTTGGTGGCTAATTCCATAGATTTACAGTAAGAACATGAAAATTAAACCAGCCTATTGGTCCCCACAGAGCCAGTCAGCTCATGATTCAAGCACTGGACTACTTAGTTGGAACAGCACCATTCCCTGCTTTATGTTCAGCTACTGTCTGCATAACTGAGTAATAAAAACTATAATTTCTGAGAAAAAAATATACCAGGTAAAATACAGCTTGCAACAGATTGCCAGACAGGAGATCAAGACAGAAACAGTAGTTTCTTACTGAAAACTATCTTGAACTAAAGGTTAATCAGATGAATGTGTGGAAAACCTTGACAACTCTTCTACTGAATAACATTCCACAGAAAATCCTATGTGTTTATTGCAGATTTCTGAAAAATAAAGATGAGTCATTTTCTTACAGTTAATTTATTCTATAACAAAGAAAAAAATTTTCCTAGAAGCAATTATTTGTCTCAGAGATCTCTACGTGACTTGTCTAGTCATCTAGTTATAATTACATCTAGTTACAATAAAATACCTAGTTATTGCAGCATTTTCCAATTTTTCAGGATAGAGTTTTGTCTTTTTTTTTTACATATCAGAAATTACTTAAATAGTCTGAGACACAGCCTCAGTGTGACAATGGCATATCCAAAATAATGAGTAGAAATTAGTGAGTTGGGATGTTTAGAGGGCAGTATTGTTAAAACCACGACACCTATTTTACTTTCTCTCTTGTTATTTAAATGCCACTATGTGCTAGCACTGTACAGCTGGAAATAATAACCATCTTCAATTACCTCATCTTTCATGCTTGCCAAAAAATACATGCAATAGCATGTTTAATTCATCACGTTTTGTTTGTACATTAATAAAAGGAAATTGCACAGACAGGAACTGCAAAGTATTGTATAGCAGAAGTAATGAGTAGACAGCAAAAGGTCTGGTTTGGAAGTTCAGCGTTCATTTGCAAGCTATGGACTTAAAATAAAGTATGGTTTGAAGCAAAGTGTGGCTGTGCATTCAATATTTGCAAAATAAATTACAGGTATAGGTCAGTTCCCTTAAGCTTTTATTTTAAATGAGTAACCTTTGCTTCTGGAATTCACGCTAGAACCTTCAGCTGGACTACAAAGATGCATTACCTGATGCATTCATAACCTTTCTGAGAATTTTCTGAAGAGGTTGTATAAAAGAACTGGACTAAACATGACAGGTAAGGCCAGAATTTATCACCTAGGGTTGAACTCAGTGTATTGTATTCTAAAGGTTTTATTCCTATTTTATTCTACTGAAACAATGGAGACTAATGGAGGTACCTTCTGAGAGAAAAGTATAAATCAGTTTTTTTTGAGTTCAGAGATTGAAAATCTAACTGGTTGATAATTTTTGTCACCTTTATTTTTATTTTTGTCTAATATCTTTTTTTTTTTTCCTTTCCCTATTCTCACACTGTTGAGGTCTTGGAAAACCTTTCAGTTGAAGAAAAAAGACAGCTAGGAGCAGAATTAAAATTGTTCATGACTATTATGAAACTTCATCAGAACCCAAGTATAGGAAGGAATTGGAGCAAGAAAGAATGGGGAATAAAATTTAGGTTTATTTGCACAAAAAGGGACTGTTCCAACCAATCACCAGAAGAAAATACAGCTTTCAGTAACTCTTTAACAGAGAAAATTTAGTAGAACCCTAAAGTAACACCTGAATCCCAAGCTCTGGAAATCAGTCCTTCAACTATGAAGATGCAAAATATTTTCTTTCTTGTGACACAAGATGGCTATTTTGCTGTGGGTACCCTGAGAAAGCCTGCCTGCACACAGAGAAAAATAGAAGGCTGTACTGCTGTGTCACAAGTGCAGGCAGGGGCTCAGGTGCAATCTATTCCTTTGGGTTGTCTTAAGTAACCTGTGTGTCTTTTCCTTTTGCAGAAGTACCCAGCAAAAAAAACAGAGTGGAAAAAGGCACGTCTGGGAAAGGAGACACTTCTGAATAGGCACAGTCTTTATGGCTTAAGGAGAAATTTAGTTAGCCTCTCTCAAGCAGTACTCATGTCTCCTTCCTTGAGTGCTGGGATGTATTCTTTGCTCTTCCTGCAGATCAAAGACAAATCCAGCACATAATTCCAAAACCCAATTAAGTCTAGTATAGAATTAAATTTAAGAGTTCGAAATGTATACTGCTTTAATCAGTTGTGGATTATTGATGCTGGATTTGGATATCTTATTCTGAATAATTTGAGTTTATTTAGTTAAAATGGTAATAGGTCAAGGAATATGAAATCTCATATCGAAAGAAAGTAAGAGTTTCCTCATATGCAACATTTTCTGTAGATTAACTGGGATTACATCATGTCAAACTGCCTTGAATCTGTTCTTTACTTTCCCTCTGTTGTGAATAATGTCCTTTTATCATAGATTATTAATCCTTCTTTGAAAGTATCCTCACATGATCTGTGTTCATTCTAATGCAATTGCTGTGGATGCTGAAAGAGCTGTGGTACACTACACTACACTACACTAATGCTACATCAGCAGTTCTTTTGCTGGCTACCAAGGTCAGGTTATCTCCTAATCTCCTACTCATCTGTGATCATAATGCACTTGTACCACCTAATGGATTTAAATGCCATGCATTTTTATACCTTTGGACCAGAATTCACATAAGTGTAACATGGCATTGAGATACACCTTGTGCATGAATGTGAATGGTTCCTGGGATCTGATTGTTAGGGAAAGAGTGCATATAAAGCCTTTCAATGATCATTTAACATATGCATGTGCAGTAGCATGTCTGAAGCAGACATCACAGACAGGATTCTAGTGTCTACTGATGCAAAAAGAATCATAAGAACAACAATTACATCTGTGGAATATTACTGCAGAGTATAGAAACCAAATTTCCATCCCTTTTACTCCAGTATACAAAGGTACAACAGCCATCCATCACTTGTGCATTTTATATTCATTACCCTTGTCTTGATATGGTTTGGGGCTTGTTGGGATTTTTTTTCTCTCTGTTTCATCTGTATAGAAAGAAAGTCTTTCACCAAAGTAGCCGATTACAGAAATTAAGTGTTGCACAATTATTCGTAGCCTTCTAAGGCTAAGTGAAAATCTTTAGGGAAATGAATTCCTCACAATGAGTTCAGATTCACATTTCATTCAGCGGCAACCTGAAGAAAAATATACCCAGAAACTGTAGGATGCTTGTGGCATGAGATCTTTTGATATCTTCTCTGATTAATATCATTGAAACCACGGAGATAATCTCTGTGGATTTGATCTGGACACCTCTGTCTTCTTATGAGGTGATGAAAAGGTCAAGAACAGACAAAGTTCGTTTATAATTCAGTGTTGCTTGTTGCAAAGAGCCAGATTACCTTCCAAGCATCAGGACATCATCGTGTTTTTGACAGAAGCTTTCTAAACCAGTAACTGCTAAAGATGGAAAAGGAATCTTGGAGAAGAATCACTACATGAGTGTGGTTTCCCTGTAATCTTCACCAAATGCCTGCTGTTGGGCAGTGTTGGAAACAGGACCTTGATCTAACTATTGCACTCTGTTTTTATGGCTGACAGCTGCCACAGCAGTTCCTGTTGTTATTGCTGCACTCTGAATACAATGCCATTTTTCACCCTGAAGGGGATGAATACTGCACCCCACTGAGGTGGGTCAAAAACAGGATTAACCCACCTGATCTGTGAAAGGTAAGGAAGCACCTTACCTCTGTGAAACAGTGTATTTGGGGCCAGAAATCATGTCGTTGAGCTATCACTGTGTTGACAGAAGAAGTGAAATTAAGTATTTAATCTCAATTTTATGGTAAGATGTCAACTCAGTGAATGAAGTTTAATGAAGATATATTAGATCTACAACCACTTTCAGGTGTTACCGTGCCACAGACGCTAAGTTTCATGTGAATTTTTTTTTTTAAATATAGAATGTAATGAGGAACAAAAAGAGAAAGGGATAATTATTCTAGATAAGACTTCCACAAAACTATGGTTCATCAGTTGCAGGTTAGCTTTCACCACATTTTCAGTCCTATTTAACATGAGTTTTCAATTAGGTTTCGCAGTACATGGCCCTGCACTTAGTATTCTTGACCTGTAAAAGGTGCAAAGAATTTTTAAAAGCAGAAAAACAGATATTTGATGCCAACCATGGTCTCAAAGGCTTCAGAGGCTGAGGATTGTGGTTGCTTTATAGAATCACAGAATCATAAGATGGGTTGAGTTGGAAGTGACCATAAAGATCATCTCACCCCAACCCCCCTGCCAGATGCAAGGCCCCCCCGCCAGTAGACAAGGTTGCTCAATTCCCTATCCAACCTGATCTTGAACACTTCCAGGGTTGGGACATCCACAGTTTTTCTGGGCAACCTGTTCCAGTGCCTCACCACTCTTGCAGTAAAGGATTTCTTCCATATATCTAACTTAAATTTTTCTTCTTTCACTTTGAACCCTTTATTCCTTGCCCTATCACTACAGTTCCTGGCAAACAGACTCTCTCCAGCTTCCATGTAGGCTCCTTTAGATCTCTAGGCTCCTGCCTCCTGGCAGGTTGGTATGGGGTCTCCACACAACCTTCTCACCTCCAGGCTGAACAGCCCCAACTTGCTTAGCCTGTCTTTTTAGGGGATGTTCTCCAGTCCTCCTATCAGCTTTGTGGCCTCCTCTGGACTTGCTCCAGCAGTTCCTTGTCACTCTTATCCTGGGGACCCCAGAGCTGGATGCTGTGCTCGAGGTGGGGTCTCAGCAGAGCAGAGCAGTGTGGCAGAATGCCCTCCCTTGGCCTGCTGGCCATTCTCCTTTGGACGCAGCCTGGGATTCCCTTGGCTTTCTGGGCTGTGAGCACTCACTGCCAGCTCATGGTGAGTTTGTCATCAGCCATCAGCCCCAAGTCCTTCCCCACAGGGCTGCTCTCCATCACTTCTCTGCCCAACCTGTGGGTGTGTCTGGGATTGCCCCAGTGCAGGTGTAGGACCTTGCACTTGGCCTTGCTGAACTCCATGAGGTTTGAATGGTCCCACCTCTCAGGCCTGTCCAGGTCCCTGTGGATGCCATCCCTTCACTCCCCTCTGTCAACTGCCCCACACAGCTCAGTGTCATCAGCCAACTCGCTGCGGGTGCCCTCGATCCCACTGTCCATGTCGCTGACAGAGGTGTGGAACAGTACTGGCCCCAGGACTGACCACTGAGGGCTTCTCTGGCATAAAGCAAAGAGAGATTTTGGAGGGAAGAGCCTCCAGTGAAAATGAAACCCTTATGACCTCAAACATGGTAGAACTTTACTTAAGTAAATTCTAAATAACTTGTCCCCCTCTTGCTCTTTCAAATTAACATTGACAAGGGCACTTCTTGCATCAGTTCTTCATTATTTGCCATCTCTCCACTCTATGAATATTTTAGTGTCTTTTCACAGAATATTTTTCTTTAGCTACCTGTATACAATGTTCAAGATATAGCTAATCACTTGGGAGTGGGAGTTCTCTCTTTTCCTGATTAAGCCACATCTATGTTACTTTTATGAAACTTCATTAAGTCACTCCTTTAAAGGATTGCTTTAGAACTGTCATAAACATTTTTCAGAAACAGAAATACAGTACTTTATAGCTTATCAAAACTTTTGGGAGCAAAATCTGGGAAAAAATTGTTAATGAGCAAAATATTTTCAAAATACTCAAACCCAAGATTTCTTCTTATCAAAGGTTGCATAAGTCTTTGTATCAGTCCTGAATATCCAAGCTTAAATCTCAGGGTTTTGTAAATATCTAGAGAGGTAAGAAATTTAAATAGAAATTGTCAAAGTTTGAATATTGCGCTTTGGCATGACTTGGTTTGGTCATTTGCAGTTTTCAACCATAAAAAGCCTCAGCGACAAGTCAAATGTATAAATAGATATTTTTAAATCGGTGAGGTAATTATATCTCATGATAAAATTCAATACAGAATTCAGAATTATTCTTGCTTACTAAGGGAACATTATCACCTTCTATTCTGAAACACGTTAATTTTAGTGTCTGCGCACTAAGATATGAATATCTGAGGACTCAGGGTTGTTATTGGGTTTGGTTTTGGCTGAGCTTTTAAAATCTTTTTTCGTAGTGGGGGGGGCTGGAGGGACAGATGTAGAATGAGCTTCAAAGAGTCTGAGGGCCAAATGTAGGGTTGTGACAGAAACTTACCTGTGACTGTGACTGAGGGTTTCAATTTCTCTTCTCATTTAAATATACCAGTCATCAAGACACCCACATGAGAAGTCAGGGTGGTAAAGCTGTAGCCAGTATATTTTCTAAGAAGCATCCAAAAACAAACTCAGATAGAGAAAGGAAATTCAAAATTCTTAAATACTATTACTATATTTTAAGCCTTTTGAGTACTTAGAAATAAAGTCTATATTTTGAAGAGCCATTCTAATTCTTTTACATTTTGGAGGGGTTAATTGTTGCAGATGACTTATTTTATGGGGAAATACATTTCTGTCTTTGAACCTAGAAATCTTGCCAAAACATTTGGATTCACCTTATCCATTATTTCAACAAAGAGAGAGCTAGGTATTTTATATTCTGTTGTTGAAGGGCTGTGTTTGTATTAAACTGAAGATGTGTACTATTCTGTAAGAGGCTTAAAAGACATTATGCAGCCATAGGGAATGCCTTTCTAACTTCATAAGCAACAGGGGACCACTCAGCAGGCCATTTGTTACAAACTCTGTAACCTTCATAAAATACGTTTAAACATCTATTTGCAGACGTATGCCAACGCAATATTATTTTAATTGAGTTTAGCTTGACCTGTTTTGTTGCTTCATAGTTTAATCTAAAAAAATATGAGGCAATGCAACAACAGGAATATATTTGTGAAGTACAGGAGTTTAAGGGTTTCTACTGCTACTGATAAAATTTCAGGAAATTGGAAGTTTAGTAGAAATCATGTGAGGATTACAATGCTTTTTCTCTAGAGATGTTTCTGAAGATCTGAGAAGTCAGGAGAAGAAACATGAACACTTGGAATCTAACTTTTTTTAAAACAGGTCTTGACCTCAGTGGCAGTTGAGTAACTGAGTTCAAATAAAAATATAATACAACTAGATAATATTTCCTTTCTAGTCTACTGAGGACTTTTTAAATCCTTAATGGATTCATAGGATCTGATGATTTCAAAAGAGAGGTACAAAACCAGAATGACTGTCTCACCTGCACCTGTCTTTTGCGCCTAGTACAGAGTATTTAGACAACTTTTTAGTGTCACATATGTACAGACCTGCTCAGTGCATCTGTTCAGAGACAATCCTGATCTTCTAGGCTGTAGGAATGTCCATGCAGTACCTGTCTCACGTAATGATATGTAGCTTTCTTTTTGCTGCTCATGAAATTATACATTTGTCTATTGAATGTTTATTCTGAGAAATTGTATTCATTTAGTCCCCATAAAAATATATTCACTGAATAAATTTCTTAATCTAAAACCATGGTCTTTTGATAAGCATATGAAACATTCATCAACACTATCTACAACATTAATATATCCGTACTATATGCTGTATTTTAGAGTGCAAAGTCTATTACTCAAATTAAATTATAATTAACCCAGAGACCAGGTATTAGTCTTCGGAGCTCTTCAGACTTTCAAGGCTTCAGTGATAAATAATAATAAAAAATTCTTGCAAAGACTGACAATAGTGTAAAACAAATGAAAAAATAATCACCAAGGAACAATTTGACATTTCATTACACTTCTGTTAGTTCAATTTTTGCAAGAACAAGAGAATTGATATTAATATCTTCTGAAAAGCGCTTCAATAAATCTAAGTGTGCATCCTTGAGAAACAATTTTTTTTAACAAGATTATTTCTGGTGGTTATTTCAGAACCAATCTGAGGATAATTTTATTCTCCTCTATAAATCCTGAAATAAAGATCATTGTTTTAAAATTTGCTGCTTGGTAGTATACTTGCCAGGGGAAGCATGAAGTAGATTTTGCTTTTGTTGTGTAACTGGGATGCCATTTCTAAATCTTGGCAAGAGATGGGTAAAAAGTATGTGTCACTTTATGGCTCTTCCATGCTTTTCCTCTTTATATGTTTATTTTCATACACCTGTATCTGACTGATGTCTCATATTTTGTACTGAATTATTAATACTTTGTGCATGAACCATCTTTTTGTTATAAACTTGTATAACTGGCTCTAAGTGCACCACTTGGGTACCTGTGCATTACTGAGGTAGAAAATTCAGGTCCACTCAGCCTTAAAATAGAAGACTTATTTAACCAGCTTGGTTGCAGCATGAGAACTTATGTAACCACTGACACACAAACAAATTGTGTGACTGATATTCATTTTGGTACATCTTTGATTTCCCAACCAGAATGACCTGTTACCTATTTACATCTGCAGACAACCTGCAACAAGATTCCTGGGCATCTTGATCTCAAAAAAAAAAAAAAAATATCAGTCCTGTCTCTGGATTCACAACGTCACAAGGCGAATCTCTAAGTCCTTTTATCACTAATCCCTTATAAAGTATAAATTAACAATATGCAGTTAAAATATCTTCTTTATAACTGCTTAAAATTTCCAAGTAGGAACAAAGTTGACCTCTTCAACAGGGAAGCAATATTAGTAAAAGCTTTTACCACTGAATGGAAGAACCACACTGAGTTTCATTTCCAGCTAAGGATAGCAGAGAAAAAATAAGGTTCCTTTTCGGGTTTCCAACCAAGAGCAAGCTTTGTACTTGTGATCAAAATAGCCCAGCAACCATCAAAGAGCTGCTCAGAAAGGTCTTACAGCAGTACACCACACTACCCAGTTTCTAACTTCTGCCTTTTGGCATCCATCTCTTCGAACACTGATTTCTAGCATTATGACAATGTTTATTATTATTTAGTATTATTTATGGTCATTTTCTGGCGTATTTAAATTTCTAACTTGGAACTTAAGTAGAAAATGGCTGCAATGAGTCTGCCAACAGTTTTATCTAACATGGTATATAGCTCTTGGTAGTTTCTATATCATACTTCATTAGATACACCAAAGTAATAACACTGAGCAGTTTACTTCTTGTCTTGTGCTATGTTTCACCAGAACTGATGAACAACTTAGTGCTTTCCTTGAGAACCTTGGGGGCTCAGAGGGTCTCAGTCTGTGCTGCAACCTTCTTTATCACTTGGGTCTATAAAAAATACAAGGTTGTCTATCACATTCCTTCTAAGTTGCACTGCAAGTGGAAACCATTCCTACTCATTGTTACAGTAGTTCAGTGGATAAAGCATTGACTGGGGAGACCTGTATTCAGTTATTTCCTCTGTCTCAGGAAATTCAAGCTTATATCTTCAGTCTCCAGAAAAAAAATCACTACTATAACTGCAGGTTATAGTGACAAAGAATAAAGGAATTTTCTGCCTCTTCTGCTGAAAATGTTCTTCTCTAATTTTAGACAAAGAAAAAAAACAAATACATGAGCAAAACATTTATCTGAGCTGTAAAACCTGTATGTGAACACAATTGCCCTGTAATAGCTAAGGAAAACTTGGCCTTAGCCTATACTCCAGCAGTCACTTAAGTATTTTCCATCAAATAACCACTGAATGAAATACAAAAGTTTTCCTTAGAATTGATTTTGGCTTCCTTTTTTCTAAGCAGAATGAAATAACCTCTAGACCAGGAGAAATGAAGCATCCCCTTTTAAATCATTCTGGCTTGCTTTCAACTCTCCTACCCAGACTTTATCGCTATTGCTCCATGCTTTGTTATTTTGCCATTAATCTTCAAAGCTGTAATTAACACTATAATTATCTTTCTTTTCCATTTGCATGAAAAAATTGAGAGAAGCCTCAGAACCAGAGGCAGAAAACATAATGTGAGGTGACAGAACCGTACAGTTGGATAAGGATCCCAAGACAAGTCTATGCTAAATATTTTTTGAGCAGCAGGAGGTAGCACAGGAATTGCCACTCTGCTTGTCATCATATTATTTGAATGCATAAACCTTCACTTTTTTTCATCAATAATAATACCATACATATCCTCCAGTAGTAGTACAAGTCTACAATTAGACAAACAGATTCACGCTCTCTGACCCCGTTCATTGTTCTTCTCACTGGTTCCCAAGCCTAAATAAACAAATTAATGTTCTCTTCCAAGTTAATATTTATAAAGACCCTGTCCAGGCAAGGAAAGAAGAGGTCTCCCCCACAGCCACTGGTGTTTGCTTATGCCGAGTATTGCTAAGGGCTGCGTTTTGATTTCTGTGACCACTTGCTCTTGCTGCTGCTGAGTTGCTCTGGCCTCCCCAGATGAATCCAGCTGCTCTGAGCTCCAAACTCTCCAATGCTGTTTTGAGCATCTCAGTCTCTGGCTCTGGTCTCTGTCACTAAAAATTTCAACATAGGTGTGTATGTGTACGTACATATATATTACACTTTGTATTTTTCTATAAATATATTTTTTATTTCCTTTTTTTTTTGCTGAAACCAACAAAAAGGTGCTGCTTTCAACAGAAGGGTCTCATTTTTGCTCTTTTCCTACATTTATCCACTGCAAGATACCACTCATCTTTCTGAATTTTTGCATTAGCACTTAGGAAGAGGCTTATAACTGGGAAAATGGACTAACTATAGGAGCATTTCTTAGTTTATCCAATTTTTATGCCATAATGTAGTTTTAAGAGGTCTGGAGTAACAAGATATGAGCATATAGCTATGCCTTTATTCATTTTTAAAAGTCTATTGGATTGTTGTGTTATATTATGTTTAGATCTATCCACAGCTGTATTATTAACTTTGACAGTAATGTGATCTGGACATTTCCACGACTAGCCTCAAAGTGCAGACTATCATTATAGTCTGGATGTGCTTGCATAGGCACTTTTTTTGATTAAGTGGTATGATTATTTTTTGTCATTCTCTCTTTCTAGGGTGCTTGTATTTAGCCTTAAACTTACATACCAAAACCTTCTCCATTCAGGCAATGAAAAAGAGGTTTTTATCCCTTTTACAAAAATTCATTATTTTTAAAAATCATTATTTATTCAATAATGAGAAAAAAAAAACAATTCAATGTTGCATTAAAGTTTGATGTTTTCCACAGAATTTCCAGAAGCTTCTGATTTTAGTGGAACTTCCTGCACTAAACCCTGAAAAGTGTCCTCTTAAAGTATGAAAATATAAAGTCATTAAACTCTAAGCTTCTTGTGGTACAGATTCAGACATTCTTTATGACAGAATTGATACAACTAACCACACTCTGTAGTAATGTGGGAGAAAATGACACCTTCTAAGAAAATGGGTAACTCTCCCTTGTAACTTTGGATTCAAACTGGATATTTAAACTTTGGTCTACTGTGTCCAAGCACTACGTCTGAGTCATTCCACAGCTGTTTTTTCAGCTTTGGCTTCTCCAAGTTGCTGTGGTGAATACTCCTCACTTCCTGAGGCATCCAGAGGCCTTTCTTATCCTCTGCCTCATGTGTTCCATTTGAAACTAGAGGTTCAGTGGCTTCATTGACTGCCTGAGTCATAATACAAACTAGGTCGTCTGTACCCAAGGTGAATGTCCTAATCATTGGACCAGTGAATCACCTTCTCTAATTTTCTGGCCCAATGTCTCTGTTCAATTATTTAAAGATTCCATGACCTTTTCTGCCACAGATAAACACAGATGGTGATCAGAGCATCTAGCTGTAATGGGGGAAACTCAGGCTGAAGACCTTTTGCTCCATTCAGGTCTGTTCTTATTTAACTGCTCTTGGGTGCTGTGGGATAACCTCTCTATAGTTTTGTTCCCACAGATATTTCTGTCTTCCTTACCTTCCAGTCTCACATTTATGAGTATATAAAATGTACCTAATTATAAGGAATATTTTCTGTGGTGGGAAAACAATTTCTCCCATTTCCAATCACCAGCATTTAAGAATTAGCATATTGGCTTCCTGTTATGCGTGTTCATTTAATTATTTGTATTACATTTTCTGTTAGACATCATATCTTTTTAAAGGGCAAAATGGAAGGACTGCTTAGGTGTTCAAGAAATTTTATTTTTCCATATAGTATTGTTTGAGTTCCTACTCCATATGATTCTTAAACTATATCAGTATGATAAAAATAATTATTTTTAAGTGTTTTAAAATCAGTTTCCTTGTCTGGAAGTATTTGACATGTGGTACATTGTAAAAAAATTACTATGCTAATATTGCTATCCTCAAGAATCTAAAACCCAGTAAGGCTCTTGAAACCATGAGAGGTTCAAAAATATATTTTGGTTAGTTTTGTTCCTTCTTTAAACTTTTTAAATTAGTAGAGTGCGCTCAGGATATATTTTCAAGCTTTTCTATAACCTCTTACAAGTGTAGGAATTCATGCTTATTAAAAGCAATAAACACTGAGACTAATGTATCAATGTTTTTTCATTGACTAATGTTTTTTCTGTAAACCCAGAAAAGAGGACAGAAATCTCACTAATACTTGCAAGGCTTACAATAAAATAATTTCTGCAGGTTAACCCTCTGTTACCAAGGCTCAGTATATTTCTGCTGTAAAGGAGATCTGTTGAAGACTTGAAGCTGTTTTGTTTTGGATCACGAATTGGCATTATACTGCCCTCCATTCAAAGTGTTTTACAAATAATGTTCATGCAGTACTGTGGTATGCTCAAGTGTAACCTTATTCCCTCAATATATCCACCCTAACATTTTTGGAGTGTATTTTTCTTATTTTCCTAAATTCCAGAAACACTCAAATGTTCTCAGCACAGAATGACGGCCTGAAACTACTTCCAAAAGTGCTAAAAGTCTCAATCTGAACTTTTTTCTCATATCCATTAACCTATCTGAAAAGCTGCTGGGCTGGGCATGAACAGGCATTTTGTTTATTACAAACGATGGACAACTTACATTTTAATGTGAGGATATTATTCAGAAAATCTTGGAATATCTACTTGTATCAACCACTGCAATTAGAGCTTTCACATATGCCCTAGCTCCCACAGGGCTCTTTTTTTGGTAATCAATGTAATATTTTTGCTCACATTTTTTTTCACCTTTGACATTGTTTTATTTGGTATATCATTTTTTAGAGCATTTGGTGCTTGACTGCAATAAATCAAAGTAGCAGGTTTTTTTTTACCCTAGTGATAAGTTAATACCTTAGCACACGGTGAAGGAGTGACTATATATTATTATCAGTCTTGGAGTGCTGCATGTTCAGGAAGAATTAGATTCAGAAACATGTATTAAGGCAACGCGAGGCCTGAAAGACTGCAGGAAGTAATGCAAGGGAAGGTGCCAATTTAGTTTCTATTGGCATCATTTAACTAACTGAACTGCACTTTCTGTAGACCATCTGTACACACAGGAGATGGTTATTCCATCGTTAACGTTCAGTATATCCAAACTCTGCTTTCCTCTGAGATCCAGTATTAATACTCTGGTTTCTAAAAACAATGCACATCCATACCAGTACATGTGCAACTAGGAGAGCTACTCAGTATTTTTGAATGTCAGACCACTGAGGGTCTTTCCGTTTGAACTCCAGGTCTGCAAAGCTTGATCCAAATTTCCTTGCTTTCACTGAATCCATTAGGAGCACTGCAGGGTCTTTCAAGTCTTCATCAACATTTACAAATGAGCAACACACACTTTATTTTATTAATACTCAGTTTCTCTGCTGGTTGACACTTCAAAAGTGGTCTGGTTGGAAAACAAGCCCAAAGAACATTTTGATTTTATTCTTTACTTTTTTTTTTTATTCCCTTAATTGCATACTAGCTTGAGAACTTGCCAGATAGCTTCCTGCCAGCTCTTCTATACTGAACATATCGTTCCCTTGTTCTGTCAGAATGATAAAAAATCAGTTGTGTGATTTAGGATCTGCTAAGTAATTAACATCATCCCAGCATCAACTGTATAGAATATATTATGTTCTTAATCTGACTGATCTGTAAGGTCAAGCTGTGCCCACCTGCTGCCTGCTTATAAGGACTCGGCACCAGGAGCATGGTTTTTCTAGAAGAAGTAAATCTAGAAAGAAGGGTTTGAACTGCTTGTCTCTAATCCTATCTATCTAGTTGTCTACCTACTCATCTCAAGTACCCATTGGTTTATTGTCATGGTGCCAAACTTTGTAAATTGCAGAGCCACACAGTAATTTGAGTCTTGATATCTATTCTTTTAAACTAGATCAATTCATCCTTCTCTGGTTTTATTTCTTTTAGGAACATAGGATAATGTATAAATTAGAATAATAAGCAGTATGGAATTTTACTATGAGAAATCAATTCCTTCAAACAGAATAAACTGGGGTTTTGCTGTTTCTATATTTCCTGTTAGCTCCTTTCATCTGGGAAGAAAGTTATGAAAAACAATCTACCTGGTTATATTATTTCCTTTTGAGAGATCAAAAATCATACAAGAAAAAAAAAGACATGAACAAAAGCAATTCACACCATATTTTGCAGTATAAATGTTTACTTACACAAGGAGAAATCCTCTGTAAAAGATATTTTCAAATACAACTTTCATTTACCAATGAGTTATCTTCATGAGGGTGAAGCCAAAAAAATATTTGTATCTGAGCTTGGGTTTTGGGGAATTAAATGAGATTATATATGTATTTTATCTAACAAAAGAGTATCTGAGTGAACAAAGAAGGGGAGGTTTCTATGCACTGGTATCAGAAACAAAACTGATTTTTGAAAGTAAGAATCTCTGCAATTTTATGCAAAATAGCTGTTCACTTCTGCTTGCTTCAAGAAAAACAGTTTGCCTTAAAAAAAGCAGTTATTAACTCTTTTGTAGACACTTGGATAAGCAAAACACATCCATTTCTGATAACATAAGACAGAACTTCCCTGAAGTACTACAGATGTGAATTTCATATGTTCCATTGCTGGCTCAACGTAGCCTTGTGTCTTCTGTCCAGTTGAAATTAGTTTTACTAAATAAAGTGAGGTCACCCTGCAAAAGACACAGTATTAAGCATCCCAGGGTGTTAGAGAGCAATGGAATATACAATTACCCTCAACAGCAGTTCTACAAGCTGTGTGATTCCTATGCATTTACTGATTATCTTTATTCGTATTATTCTTTTTTTCGGTAGTGGATATAAATTACATACCATTATGGTCCAACCGCAAATAATGAAATGACAATACCGTCCATGCCACAGCACTGTCTGGCATTCATGTATCTCTTTAGAGGTGTTAAGAGAAAAGACAGGGTATTGCAGCTGAGTGCACTTTATGATGGAATGCTCTAATAGAGATTTAATATATTTATCTGCCTTCTGGAGCCAGCAGCTATAGTAACTGCAAATGGCTGGCTGGCCACAGTTATTATCTGAGCAATCTAAGTAGTTATGTTTTGAGCTACAGGGTGTTGAAGATAATAGTTCACTCTAGACTAATGCCTACATAATGTCAGATTGCCTTCTCCTTTTTACTTGCTGGTCAAGCTCAGCTGATGATAATTGACTTAATGAGAGTTATAACCTGGCCCATAACCTAAGGAATAAGAGGACTGTTTACAGAGAAGAACAATATTATGCTCCTTGGAGAATTTGATGGATTTTGCTCGTTTTGGAGCTCTTTAACTACTACTCGGACTTCTGTGGTACCTGTAGCAAATTGTCAGTTGATAATGGTGTCTTCAATGGTTTACTGAAATCACTTAAATCTTTCACCTAACAACAAATGAGTTCTTGCCCAAGATGTGCAATTGGACATTCATCTTGTTATTACTGTCCCTCTCTCCTTCTTCATTCTCTGTTTTACTCCCATTAGTGTGTTTCATTTACATCCAGATCCTAATAAATGTCCTCACCAGATGATGTTCAATTTCCATTACTGCATGCAATGTTTGTATGTGCACGTGCAAGATCTTTTTAAAAAGTACTCCCCACTCTTTCCCACCCTTAGACTTAGTTTCCAGTGCATATTTCACTGCCTAAAACACCAGGTATGTTTCCTTGTTAGGCTGAAGGAAAGTGGCTATTACTCCTTTAAGGGATCCCTCCCCCTTCTTTGTTTGGCAGAAGAGGTCAGGGAGAAGAGGCATCACCTGAACTCAAGGGGCTCAGGTTAGACTTTCTGGGAGATTTTATGTAAGCATGACTAAAATGTTTAGCAACACTACTCAGATTTGCATGGAGCAAAAAAGTCAATACTCTTTCTACACCATGGAGAGATCAAAGATTTTATAAAGAGGCAGAGATAAAGAGGCTAATGTTTGGGTCAAAAATATTTGAAAACAAAGAAAAGAAAAATAAAGTATCACAGTTATTTTCCCCTTAAACTTAATCTCTTTGTTGGCATGGACTGACTAGATATATATAAAATTGAGTCCACAACTGAAGTGTAGCTGCCATACAATACTGAGTAAATAAATATAATTCTATTTAGCTTAAATTCTAAAATCTTAAAGTAATAACATATAACCTATACTAAAGGACTCTCAGCATGTTACAAAGATAGACTTTGAATGCAGAAGCTATATGAATAGCCTTCAAAGCATCCTTATTTCTGCCAGAATGGTAGCATTCACTCTGTGTACATGGTGAGCCAGAGTAAATTTTGATAAAACTCTATTGACTTTGATAAATTAATAACAAAATTAACTTAACCCCAACTCTTTTTTTCAGGAAAATGAAGGACTGTTAATTATTATCTTTGTTTACTTTTCTTGTTCTAACAAGACTCTTTTTCACCTTGCATCCTCTTTGAGCTGGAGTAAAATATTCTACTTACCCTTGGGGCTGACTACTTTTTACCTATGTAGCAAATAACATTGTTAATTTTTCACCATTTTTTTAAAACGTTACTGTGATTTCTGTGCTTTTAACTTATCTTTCTTGCGTTCACTTGTGATGATACCAAACAAATTTTGTCCAGAGTACTGCGGACTTCTCTCTCCATGTTTCCTTTCAGGAAACCATATTTAGGATATGAATTTCTTTGGACCAGCCATGCTGGAGGTCCTGTAATATTTAAGGTGATTATTCTGCTCCTTTGTTCATTTATGCTCTCATGAGTGTTCCAGAGATATGGGAAGAAAAGCAATTTGTGAATGTGTTTGGAATACCCAACAATCCTATCAACACACCTGAAAGTGGTGAGTAGGATAACAACTAATAATTATAATAATTAATAATAATGATAAAACCCCTGATGTGAATGGTATGTATCTGGGTTCTTTTCTCAACTATTATCACCATCTGGATGACTGCTTTTACCTGTGTGAGGCCTTTAATAGAGCTATTCATTCACTTAGTACTTGAATACTACCCCTTAAATCCTCTTCCACAAGCCAGTTTTCTCTACATAAGGGAGGGCTAAACCTGTATTATCACTTCTCAGTCCAAAGAGATCATTTGGTCATCAGCAGATCCATCTGTCCAGGAGATGCTTTTCCATCCCACTTGCTCACCACTGGGAGAAGGAAGAAAAGATAACCCAAATGGTACTACTTATTGCTCTCAGTCCAGAAAGAGACAGAAGTTATGGCAATGATGCCTTGAGAACCCTTATCATGGATTAAAAACTACACTGTCAAAAGTTAAAAAAAATGGTTCTTTGAAGGCCAGTTGTGGATAAAAATACCAAAAGGTTTTTGCTTTAGTGCTTTCAAATTCAATAATCATTCATCAGTTTGTTTTCCTTCTGTGCTAGGGAGGACAGGTAGTCAGAGTGGAAGAATACAGATTGTTCCAGACGGCTCCTGTTCAGCTGATAATCGTATACACAGCTGTATGTAGCCAGCGCCTGCCAGCAGAAGCCTGACCCAAACAATTAACCTTGTATTAACGCCCCTAATGGTGATCATCTGTTGCCGTATGCCTGAAGCCTGAGCTCTAACTCAGCAATGGGACCATCTACTCCTTAAGTCACACCTGATCCTTGATCACAAGGAATTGATCTTCAGTTGATTTTTAAAATGTTTGTTAGTAATCTCTTCCTTCTAAGGAAAAATAAATACCTTGAGGAAGACAGTAATTGTTTCAGGAAAATATGTGGGACCTGCTTACATGGAGGCAAATGATTATATAGTTTATTCTAAATAACTGCTTAGGTTTTGTGTTTCTCCTTGTCTAGAACTATGTTCTACACTAAAACCAAGGAGAAATTAGAAAAACTCCTTTTCTAGCTTATTTGCCATCTGGACTGAATCTGTTCACCGCCTCTGTATTGAGCACAGTTGTTTTTCTAGGTGTAGTTGTTGAAACCAAAACCAATTTGAAGTAGCCACGGTGTGAAGTAATTTTTTTTGTATTCAGGTAGTGATATTTAAACATATGTGTGCTAAGACCAGTATTTGCTGTACCACTGCTGATGTTAATCCTTGTTTATACTGTGAGTAAGCTGCCTGGAGGGTGTTACATTTTTATTTCAAATCTGTTGCTTGCTTGGATTTATTTTTTGTATCATTGTTATCCTAAGAAATCTCTTTTTGTTTTTTCTCCAGTAGCAGCTCAGGCCTGAATATGTACTAGAACAACCACAGTTGAACTCTACAAAATACTAGCATTTCCATGTCATTCATACAATCAAGAATAAAGTAGAATTTAAGCAAAGAGTGGATTAATAAGAAAGAAAAGACCAGTGGATATTTTAAAAGGTGTTACTTGTTTCCCTATCAAAAACAAAAGGGCCTTTTTTTTTTTTTTTTCCATCTCCAGTATCATATTTTATGTATGATGCTTCCATGTACCTCTTTTTCCTCAATCTATACATATGCAGTAGATTATTGATTGTTTGGGCAAGATACGGCTAATGCTTTCTACTTTGCCCATTATCGTAAAATCTAGAGGGACTGAGAGGCTAAAATACATTTGGATATGTACTTGGATAAGTGCAGAGAAGTTTTATTAATGAAGCCCACTTTAAGGTTAGCTGATCAATAAAAGTTAGTATGACTTACTTGCTACAACTAAAAACTGGGCCCTATGAAAATTGTTGCATGCTGGATTTTGAAAGTAATATAAAATATACTTGTTTACATCATCCTTCAGTTTTCAGTATTCTCCACCCCAAAGAAGCCAAGAATATGTAGTACAGACTACAAATAGGAAAGTTTGACAAATCATACAGTAGTAAGAAAACATACATTCTTCAGCAGTGCCTATAAAATTTATACAGCATATATTTCAATATTTTAAAATCCATTCTTGCAGGAATAAATCAACCATATAAAGTTATTTTGTTCCTTAGTCCAGCTGACTTATTTCTGCATCCAGTGTTTATCACCACAAATCGCTAAAGGAACAGGAATGATGTAGACAAGAATTTCAGGACTGAATCTTTGTAGCACTAAATTTTCTCTTTTGCACATATTTTACATTTTCTATCCAATTCTGATCTCTTGAGGTGTTATGATTTCTCTGTTCCTTTTGGCTTCTTTGAGCAAATGGCATTCAGCACCTAGCAGCTCCCACAAAATAGATCAGGATTTCCACTAAATTCAGTGACAAAATTCCAATTCCCTATGAGAAAGATATCATCTCCATTGATAAAAGCCTTTGTTACAGAAATAAAGTGTTTATGGTACTTATGCACACTGAATCAACAGAGTCTAGGAACATGAGTCTATTTTAAAGTCTGTCGTAGAAAACATTGTAGAGAAGCAGGAATATTTCAATACAAAACACGGAAATTATGATGAAACTTTTACAGAACAACTGAACTTAGACTTTCACTGAAGATCAGAGTCAGCATTATTTTGCATGGAATTAATTTCCATTCCTAGGCAATTATTGGTTTCTAATTAAAATTCCAAACAACCAAAATTGGAACTGCAGTGAATTGGGTCATATGATCTGAAGAAAAATAGAATTTTTTTCTTAATATTTCCAGAGTTCTCATCCCTGAAATACCAACAGGGATTCCTTGGTCGCTTATCAGCTGGAATAAACTTTTAGTCTCAAAATAAAAAGCTTAATTCTGTTTTTAAGTTCAAAAATGTGGTTGTAAAAGGGACAATCTTGAGCTCCCTGTTGTATGTTAGAATCAATTTGTGTGTCTGACAGCATATCACAGCTGGCTATACAAATGGGAGGATTACTTCACAAGAAGGAAAATTCTATTAAATTTCTCTAGGTCGTTTTTATTAAGGTCCCCATGATGATGACAGAGGTGTGGTAACTACATAGCTAGGAGAGGAAAAGGAAAAAGCCTATTTGCATATTTAGGTAAGTAAGTGTAATGAAAATCTGGAAGTTAACACGTCTGATAAGATACAGAAATGCTATACTTCTGTTTTTGACAAAGCACAACAGAAGTGAGAATTTCTAGTAATTTTGGAGTGACCCAGAACAGTACATCTGAAAATATGACAAAAACAAAATTGGACATTGTATATTGCTTACATTTACTTACATTTTAACAGTAATTGTATACAATATAAAATTAAGGAATTAACAAACCTTTAAAAGCGTATTATGTTAAAAAGCTGGTCTTAGAAGGAAAGAGGATATGTCTTTAGTTAACTCTTGACTGTAAAGGGGTTAATTCTGTGAGGAGGAGGAGAAAAACAGTTTTTTACTCTTTGTATGATCCCACCCCAAAATTCACACTTCATTAAAATTTCCATATCTCACCTCCCTCTCAACTCATAAATTATATAAAATCCATAACTGTCTAGTCACAGAAGCGATAGTTATCTTAAAATATTTTTTGTTGTCAGGTACCTCAATCAAATCCAGTTCTCCCACATAAATTTTGAGTAATTTAAATACATAAAACACTGAGACAGATGAGTTCCACTGGGGAAAAATAACAACAGCAGGAGAGGAACAGGGCTAATGTCTCTTTTTCCCTCACCATTTTCCCACTATTGAACAAGCCAGTGGGAGAAATACTTGCCCCTTTCTGCTTCACTTGTGGCCTGAATCTGCACAAATATGCATCCTTTGACCCTTTGGGGCAAGCATGTGGTCCCACTGCTAGCAAATGGAGACCACTCTCACAGAGATGATCCCATGGTCAGGATATGAATCTTCTGTGGGGGGCTAAACCTTGAGCAAGCCCTCCTATTCAGAGTGAAGTTCACCTCTGAGGTTCCAGGCTGACTTCCAGTTACATATTTTTATTTATTTCTTTTATAAAAGACATAATGCACCCTAGAAAATGTCTAGTCATTCATCAGAGCAGTAAACTCTGGAATATGTTGAATGAAAGCCCTTAAGCTTCACCAGAAGTACTACCGAAAGGGATGGAATGAGAAATCAAAGAGGAAGCCAGTTGTGATGCCTGAGAATTTTTTGTGTGTGCAGCTATTTTTCTTTTTGACACTTGCTTTATTTCTGGGAAGCACCTTTTACTCACTTATTTCCTCTGAATTAATGCTGACTCGAGCAAAACCAAGCCTTTCCTCGTTTTTCTTACTCACAGAGGACTGCTTTAACATGTATTTCAAGGCAGTAGGTCTGGACTTGGCTCTGAGTTTCAGGCAGAGAGGCTTCCTCCTGCACACAGTCCAGTCACTGAATCTGTACACTAGGTTTGGGCATCTGTAAGCTTTCTGTGGCGTGATCTGAAGGTGTTGTGTGAATTTTAGTACCTGCATAAGATGGGGTAAGTTACAGAATGAGTGACCATCTGGTTCCTTTCTCTGTCAATTTGCCGTGCAAGGCAAACTTACTTTAGCATGTTGTTTTTGTATTTAAGAGGCTGCATTGCAGAGACAAGGGAAGGTGTGTTCAACTCCTGTGAGAGTGTTCCTGAAGCTAAAGAAGCAAATGACACTCCCATCCCAGGGACCGGCATCTTAAATATATTAATGCATAAATACGGTGGTTCAAAAATCCATTTTAGTATCTATGCTGTATCCAAGTGTACATTTTCATTTGGCTTTGGCTTTCCACAAGTAAAGTTACCTGGCTGCCAAGTGTCCAGTGAACAGTTATGGCACTTGTTCTAGAGGTACCACCTGTTGATCCAGATGCAAACAGTCCTCTGTTTTCCAGGGATTGTGTTAGAAGCACTAGCCAGATCGCTCTTCTTTATATTGCTGGTGACAAAAGTGCTTATACCAGATACGTGCTGGCCTGATGTATCAGCTCAGAATGAATACAGCACTTCATCCTTTGGACCACCTACACAAACTGTACTGACTGTGAGTGAATTAATGTAACCCCTGTCTTGCCCCTCTTTTAATCCATAGTCTTAAAAAACAAACATAGGAATGTAAACACAAAAGTGTGTTTATGCACCATCAGACTTAAAAATCTGAAAACTTCAAAAATTAAGAACTCCAGTAGTTAAAATTTCAACAGCAGTATAAGTTTGGCCACAAGACTCATATTAGCTTTTCTATTTGTGCATGTATGTACACGAAAGAATTATTTATTGACCTATGAAAAATACACATGGCATATTTAAAATACTATATATATATACATGTGAGAGTGTATCTGTACATGTGCAGTACCACCAAGTTAGAAACATTGTGGGAAAATCAATAGAATTTTTTGGTCTTATGTGCAGTGACTTACTGAAGCACTAACTATTATTAATTGTCAGTAATTTGATCAGCTGGTTGGGCACAGTATAGTGGGTGAACTCTTGTTCTGCAGAACATGCAGCAAACACAGGCCAGCAACTCTTTGTTCATTCTTTTTTTCCACTTGCATGACTATTTCTTGGCCTTGGTCACGTGCTCTGAATTTTTTTCCCTCGGCAGAGACCCAGCATGTTTATGGCATATTTTAGGAACAAAGTTCTGGAGAAAAAACCCTAGAGTCAGTTTTGCTGAGTATTGTAAAATTTTTACTGACTGAATATACACTGTTTTGAAGAAAGAAAATCATAACAATTTCTTATGTTTCCATTAAGTTGCATTAATGGAGTATTTGCAATAGATAGTTCTCTTCTTAGTCTTGTTTCTATTAGCAGTCTGCTCTTTCAGAGGGCATGAAATTCTGCTTCTTTCAAAGTCATCATCACAACCACAACCAACATCCTTCATTCCAGGACTGAGCCCATGAGGGTTAGCGAAGCCATTTCCACGACACAGAATCTCCATCCCAAGTAGACTTTCCTGTAAATGCCCTCTTCGAATAATGGTCATTCTTCATCATAACTGCACTGAAATTTAAGTTCACTGAAGTCAGAATTAACCCTTGGGTTACCTTTATACATGAACAAATTCTTGTAAATCAATCTGTTTCATGCAGAATGAGAACCATTATTTTCACTCCATAGGCATTTAATTTTTACTCCAAACTGCTTTTTAAAGTTATAAGCAATTAGATGTTATTTTTCCTCACTGCGTACACAAACAACATCTAAAAATTTCTCAAATCCCCACATATCATGCCACCTTGGTAATTAGATTAGCAAATAGAGAAAGTTAAGACAAGCTGTGGCTCAGAGCAAAAATAAAACCCAAAGGTATTTAATTTAGAATGTTTTAAGTTGCTAGAGGCACCTCGTGTTGGCCTTTATTTAAAATTTTAGTCTTTCCATTGAGTTCAGTAAGCTTCAGTTCAAGTCCATATGGAAAAAATGTCCCTCTAAATAAAACTATTCCACTTCTGTCATGACATTGTAGTAGTTATGGTAATTTTTTCAGACATTGTTTGGTAAATCTCGCTATAATATTTCTGTCTAAGTTAGTTCCCATTTTAGTCTAATATTTAGAGAATCTTCTCTTTTTCTATTTGCAATGTATCACATAAACATGTATTATGCTAGGATACGGGCTTAAAGGGTCAGCAGTGTTTTAAAAACAGTTGTCAGTCTCAAGTAAAACACCTGGTCTAAAGTCCTGTTTCCCTCCCTTTCTCCCTTCCCCCTCCTTTTTTTGCTGTAATATTTTCAACATCAGTACCACATGCAGACTAGGGTTTTTCTTCCTCTGACTTTAAAATGCTGCTATGCAACAACATAGCAATTTAAAACTAAGGATTTAGAAATAAAAACTGAATTATCTTTCCAAATCACAATTCCATTTTTAACTAGCCTTACATCTAGGAGAAATAAACACACAGAAAATAAAGCAGAGGTAGCTTTAAAAGTAAAAGTATTTACATGATATTAATAAAACTTCAAGGATGGTTTAGAAAGCAAAAATACAGTAATAACTAGAGCTTTATAGCTCTAGAACTGTAACTGGAGCAGCAGTGAACAGTTCAGGAGAGCTCTGCAACTTTAGTAAGCTTTAAAAGTCAGGAGCAGAAAAGCCCTTTCTCATGAACAGTTACATTTAAAACCACATACTGTTTACCTACCAAACTGTAAGAAAATTTTGCAAGCCAATTTAGATCTCAGAATGAGTAGAGCTTCTAAAACAATGTCATTAACTTCCAAAGACCTAATGAGAGAGCTGCTTCAAATTTCATTCAAACATTTGCTGTGTGAACTGAAAAAAAAGCATACAAGAAGCTTAAACTGCTGACAGAAGAAGTGTTTTTATTTTTCTCCCTGTTGGATGAGAAAAAAATGGGAAGGAAAACAAGCAAGAGATGGCAAGATCCTAACACCCTTTAAGATTTCATGTACTACACCATCTGTTCATAACCTGTATTTGCTGAGTAAGCAGAGGCAGTTCTAAAATGAAGCTGCTGAAACCCTCCCTTCCCATCAAGAATATAAGTCAATTAGGTCATAAAACATAAAGTGATTGTAACAATAACAATTCCTGAGTTATATAGTAAATACTCAGAAGATATTTGGGTTACTTCAGATGGAGTTTAATGCGTCAGAAAAGACCTTTTTGACAATACAGTGACTATCCATCCTGTTATCCACAGAGAAAATCACGGTCTGAGCCAACTTGCAAAGCAGTAATCTCAGAAATAATGTCAGAATGTAGAAGTAGTTTGAGAGAATGACAAGTAAAATTTCTTCATTATCATAAATGTTCATTAAGAGCGGAAATATAAAGGACTTTCTTTTATAAGATTTTATTGTCATATTGCTCAGAAAATGAACTCTCCAAGAGCAGTCGAGGAAGTCATTACAAGGCATAAAATCTTATACCAAACTGTTGTGGTAGAGTTACAAAGGCAGTCAATAGAGTTTTCTGGTAGGAGTGCACTCTGACACCTATCATTTTAGTTAAGTCCCTTAAGATAAAGAAAATTGAAAGAAGTTCATATATACATGGCTCGGTTCAGAACAAGGTAGGAAGAAGGATCTGTGTACTGATTAACTGATAAAATGTAAATCACATATTAGCTAACAATTTCCTATGAAAACAAAAACAGAACAGATGGAAAAAATAATTTTCTTGGAAAAGAAGCATCGTCTGCCACTGATCAACTGGTTAAATATATATTTTTACTGGCGGGAAAAGAAAAGGAAAAGGGAAAACAAAACTTGTAAGGTCTATGTGAATTATATACACACATACACAAAAGCAATAGAGGTTTACCACATTTGTGGGAAACAGTTATACCAGCTTTTGGATACTTCTTGGCAAATCTTCCTTCTGGTAGGTTTTTAAAACACTCACTGCATTAGAAATGTATTAGCAAAAAGTAAGAGAAGCAAGAAGAGAAAGGAGACATAAAGTAGGTATCCCTTGCAGGTAAAGTTGTTCTGTCAGAACGTTTCATGTCAAGAACAACCAATATGTACTTAACCATTTCACTGCTCTAGTGACAGAAGGTGTATGCCTCCTACAGGAGGTAGGTACAGCCATAGTGTTCTTATATTAAAAATATATTCACACAGATGAAGCTTTTTAAAAAGCAGTATAATAGTCTTTTGGTTTTATTAAAAGTCACATAAAAAAAGACACTCAAAAGGTCATACCAGCAGTTATAATTACTTATTATCCATTATATTGGCAAAATTACACTAGCTTGTGTTGATATAGAAACACTTTTGTTATATATAAAAAAATTTACTTATACAATATTTGAGAGGTTGTGTCCTAACTAGTCAATGTTTCTCTCATTCAATCAGTGATGAATCAGAACGGTGCTGCATTAAAACTAATAAGGCTGTAAACTATAGTTTAAAATATACTCATGCAATGAAGTTTAAAATGCTCTTGAATAGGATACAGTCACTAGTCACAACTATAACTTAATTAAAAAACCAAATTAATCTGGAAAAAACGGTAACTACCACTCTGTAAGGACTCTCTTTTCCTCCCTCCCCTTGTCTCTTCTTCACTGTTTTGTATTTTAGAATATAGTGTGTATACTGCCTAGACATACATCTGTATTACTTCAAGACCAAAAAAGCAATTCTCTCTCTCTCTCCCCCCTCCCCATCCCTAGCTATACAGTTTATGTACTATGCTATATACAATTGGCAGAACTATAAACTCAATCTGAAGAGAGAAATTCAGAGGTATAAGAAAAAAATTTCGCACCGTAGTTGAATTTTCCTGCATTGACTGAATCCTTTTACTTCCTTCTCAGCAAAAGGGGGACACAATGGCCAGTATAAGCTTTTAAATGGCCTGTGTCTCAGCTTGACAGGTATATAACTTTATTTCAGTTAGGAGTGGAGCTAGATTTTAGATGCTGCATTCAGTTACTTCTGGATTATAAATCTCTATTGTATGGTAGAAGAACATAACTTTTTAAGAATTTAGGTAGTATTAAATGTCTTTCAGCACTACATGGAAAATTTGCTTTTGTTCTAATTGCTGGAAGCCTGTACACTCTCAGGGAAAAGAGAGATTATGAACAAGTCATAGCACTAATATATGACTGCAAGTTTTGAGAGTTTTTTGTCTGTTCTTCAAATCCTGCCTTTATTAGCAGTGATTGTACTCATATAACATCAGCAAAAGCTAGTAAAATAAGACTATTTTTATGAGAGAATCATTGCATATGTTAGAAAATATTGTTTTGGTTGTCATGTGTGCCTTCTGAAATGCCTTTCTGAGAGAGGGCCAAGATTTTCATATATTCAGTGTTTTGTGGGGTGTAATTCTGAGCAGAAGTTTGACCATGAGTTTAAAAGTGTGATAATGAATTTAAAATTGGACAATGTTCTTTACAAAAATTGCATTGGAATTTTCTTCAGGAAGGGAGTCATCTATGGTATATTAAGATGGACCTGGCTGTAATTTTTTAGCCAAAATGGAAAACCCATAAACTGGGATTATGCAATAAAATACTGGTGTTGCTTGCCAAGTGCTGTGTGAAAACCTGTTTATTTGCATTTCTGCACCTATGTAATGTGTGTTTTCATTCCAACTCACCATCACAGATGGAGTGGCTTTTTGTAGGAGTAAGTCCCTTAATTCATCTAGGTTTTCAAACCTCTCTGAACTTCAAGAAAGAAGAGGTGTTTTTGTGATTGACTGACATCAAGTTGCACATAAAGATGCTTAATAATTTCTACATGTAAGACACGTATGATTTATATATCAGTTGAATAGCACATGGCTACACATGCCAGAAACACAGCAATGGGACTCTGGCCAAGAAAGAGGTGGACTTCCCAGCTAAACCACAAGTGAAAGAAAGCAAAAGAAGAGCTACTTGATGAAGTGTCATGGCAGTTTGATTTCCAGATGTGGGTGCAGGGAGCTGAGAATCACTGGAAAGGTTTTACAAACCAGTTTAAGAGCTAGCTGTGATCTAACTGGCCATGAAATCAAAGCCCCTCTGGCAAACCTTTTAGATATTCCAAAGGGTTCTTAAAAACTCTTTCCTTTCTGAATGGTGATTTTTTTTTTCTCTTTAGAAGTCATATTAGAGAGAAACTGTGCTTAATCTGTATGTTATCTTAATCCTTCAATCACACCATTGTGTAGCTGAGGCAGCTGTCTGCACCACTCTGACACTCATATTTCTGATGCATTTATAGGATCTGGACATGTTCTCTGCTAGGCCCTTGTTTCCCTGAATTAAACAAAGGAACTTTCGGCATCTCTTCTCACAACATGAAGCAGATTGTCCATTCTCCAATCAGCCCATCATAAAGTCAAAGTTGGAAGTGAACCCTTTCACTAGGAGATGTGTTAGCTCCAGAGAGATCATAAATGGAACTGGATGCAGAGATGTGGGCTGTCTGGTAAGGAGCTGGAATGTTGAGCTGAGGTGCCAGAGAAACAGTGAGAAGATTTTCGTGGTTTCCACACCTCTTGTTCCTTTGATTGACTGAAGGAATTGGAGTCTTGGCTGATAGTTTCCTACCCAAGAACTGTATAGGGTACTAATAGGAGCTAAACACAAGTAAGATAAAATATACAAAGTGATTTAAAAAGCCTGGTAAAGACATTAGATACAAGGATGAAATTTCTGGCTCCCAAGGCTGGAATGATGCAATCAGAACATATTCTCACACTTCTGTCACAGATGCTGACCGTGGAGAAGTTGACAGTGGAAGACAGCGGTGAAGATGGACCTACTTTTGGTCCAAACCCCTGTGGCAATTCCTATGCTATGGCAGTCTTCTGTAACCGGGCAGTAAGCTTCACACTGCTGAGTACTTAAGAATTGAAACTTTTATACTGCAAAACAGCTTGAAATGAGACAAACCAAACAGTCAGTTGCAGAAATAGTGTTCTCCCTCAACTAATTTTCTAGCTATAATTCAGGAAAGCAGGATAGATATGACTTCATATGCAGGAAATATTACTGTTGAATAGCTCCACAATAATTAATAAAATTATAACCTACTTAGCACATGTTCCCAGGTTCCCAGAACCAGAATCCCAGGTGATTCTCTTTTTGTGCTGTACAATGCAGGTTTAATAGAAACAATCTCTCATTACTTGCATGAGAGAAGACACTACTACCTGCAGTCTGCAAAGGTGAAAAACATGACATACATGTTTCGATAAATCTGCTCTAGCCCTGAGAAACTGTCCATCTTACAGCCGTGCTGGAGCGCATGTCACTATGGCCTTGGGAAAGCCAGCCCTCTGTCCCCAAACTGTTTCCCTTTCCTCCACCAGTACATTCCTCCATCAGCTCACATAGACACAACATTTCTGTCTGACAGAGACTGCAGCACAGGGTTTACTGAGGTAGCATCACCATTAAAATACTGATGTAACTACTGAAGGGTTTTTTTGAAGCTTTTAAGATAGAGTAAAATTATATTAAATCCTCATTAAATCCTTTTAAGGATTTGTATGTCTAAATACTACTCAGCAAGAGTTGCAATATTAATAATTTATTATTATAGCCAGATAATTTCTGCAGAAGATTCATAATAACACCTATATTGGTTCATTAACTTTTAATAGTAAAATTCTTCCCTTCTAGGGAAGGTGATTTGGGTACATAGCCCTTAATAAGGCTGGATATAAACACTTGACATCTGTTTCTTTCACCTTCCCTGCCTCTCATTCTAAATTATCTGTCATAACAATTCCTGATTCAGGCTCTCCATAGGGCTTTACCCTCACTTTAACTGGAAAACCTTCATTTCAATAGATGGGCTGAAAATTCCTGTACCTCTAAAATTACCACTATTCCACTTATGAAGACTAGTTAATAGCATTTCCCTCCACTTTCATTATTCAGCTTAGCAACTACCAATAAGCAAAAAAGAAATTACACAAAGAGTGCAAAAACTAGGGTATTTTTATTATTTCAAAAGGATATTCATTTGGTTAAGAAAAAAACCTATGTGGTTTTTTTTTTTAACTTTATGTTCCAGTTGCTGCTATGAAACTTTTCCTTTCTCTTTGGCTCATGGTAAATAACAGATCAAGATTTTAGTTAAGGGACCAGGAGATGTGATATAATTATTAAGAATAAACTATAGAAAGTTTATTGCAAAAAACCTAATCTCAGGTCAAAATAGGGAAATAAACTCACAGCATTTAAAAGTATGAAAATAAAAAACATAGAGGAAGAAACATTAAAATGGGAATACAAAGAAAAAGACAGTGAGGACAAGCCATAGTAATAAATTTAACAGTAAATGGCAACTTTCATTGGAGTATCTTTAAATATATTTTTAGATACTTACCAAAGGTTTGTTTGTTTGTTTGGGGGGGTTGTTTTTGTTTTTTTTCAATAACCGTTCATTTTTTCATTGAAAAGTCATTTTCTGTTTTCAACTTTGGGCTTAAATGTACATACTCCCTAAGGCAGTGCTGAATCTAAAAGCTTTTCTAAGGACCCTCCAAACTTTGACAAGCTAAGTATGCCAGAGGAATACCTGCCAGGGTGAATAGGTGAATAAGAAATATTTTGTTTGTCTTTCTGTGATTTACTTCCACAGGAAGATCTGCAAACCTAAACTGTTAAATTTAAGTAGGGATCTAAGCAAAAGTGATCTAGTTTTACCTAGAGGGTAGTCACAAACAGATCATGTTTATGTTAATAGAAATTATATCAGCTCAGTCCTCTAAAATCAAACTGACTTTATTAGAAAAACCTCTCAGAGGATTTCACAGACTCAAAGATTCACAGAACAGCTGAGGTCAGAAAGGACTTGTGGAGGTCATCTAGTTTGATCTCTCCCTTCTCAGGCAGGGTTATCTTGAGCCAATTATTAAAAAATTAATATTAGAAAAAAAGAAATTTACTCTCCATTTATGCATGTTTCAGGATTCAGTACCTATGTGTTTATTCCATTGTTTGAACAAATAAATTGGGGCCTAACTAAATATTACAGTAACCCAAATGTAATTCTGAGATCCCAAATATAATTTAATAAATGTTATCTTCAGACTGTGCATCAAATTTTATTTCTATATTGGGATTTTTTTTGTTGTCTTTTTTTTTTCATTTGTCTAGAAAGATCTTCTGAGAGTTTTCTACTTCAATTTAATAAATATCTATGGCAATATTGTTTACTTTGAGACTGTTTCTGTACACACATCAAGTATTACAGTGGCAGAGATATCACTATGAAATAAACACCCCAGATTTTACTTTAAAATCTGAAAAGGTCTCAGTAGCAGTCCAGAGGATGGCTTTGAATCATAACAGCTTCTCACTGTGAGAAGCAAAGAGGATGCAGAACATGATCACATGTTCTGCAGTGGAGGAGAGTGGGAAGGGCACAGCAACTTTTTAGTTAGATTAAGGTTTATCTATATTTATCATAATTGATCCACCAGTAGTGGTATATATACCCCTATTGATCCTGCCAAACCCTTGTTTCCTCCTTTCTATCAGTTCTGGGGACTTAAATTGGATATGACTGACTATACAAAATTATGATCTATGTATTTAAATAAATTAATTTGAACAGCTTGTCTGCACTTTTCCTGTGATTTTCAGAATAATTTAATTTACAAATAACTTCAGAATAAAATACATAATGTGACCTACATAAACATTCCAAATGAGTTTCCTAATCTTTTCTTTTCTATATAGTAAAGTTTGTGCCATTTTTGACGCAATAAGGTTGTAAAGCATTTTAAGAATGTTAATTGTAGCCATTTTTCACTGAAAGAATAAAGTAAAACTGTTCTCCCTTTTAGCTCTGAATTTTCAGAAATATCATATGGAAGTCTTATTACCCAATTTTTGAACATCCTGTAATTTCCAATAATCAACAGGAAACCCATTAAAAGATCCTGGTCAAGAAAGCCTTCAATTTTTGTAAGTCAAAGTATTGAATTGATTTGTAGGATATTATTCATTCAGCTAACATCTTTCACATAAATATTAATAAAAAAAAAAAAGGCAGTTTTTTATATTTAGTCAAGAACTGTTGTAGTTTGTTCCCATCAAAGAAATCTAGTTTTCCCTTTTTTTTTTCCCACTACTAAATACTTTCTCCTCTTCCCTCCATACGCATTCAGCTGCAGTTGAGCAAGGTAAAATATTTAGAAGCACAGTGTTATTGTTCCCCCATCTATGTACATTTCTGCAAGAAAACTCATTAAAACTTATGACAATTCAACGAATTACCACAAAACCATTGAAACCATTATCTCCTGGACAAAGTTTTAAGGGTCTGAGAAGCATTGCTGTAGGGTCAATCTCTTGGTTTCATGTAGCGGTCTTGCAGCAGCTTAAAAGATAAAGGCACACGTTTCATTGTGGCATGCATTTGAGTCAAGGTGTATGTTCTGTTCCATGCTCATAAGAGATTGAGGAATGTACAACTGAGCATGCACGTTCACCTTTATATCACTCCCTTTTATCATTTCTGTGCATAATTCTTTTTGGTAGAGATTATTCCAAACAAACAAGGATGGTTCTAAAGAATTAATATTATAATACAAAGGCATAATACAACAATTTAACAAAAACTCTTAAAATTCATACCAGAACAATGCTGTATTTTGTTTTAAAACCTTGAGAGTTTGTTTTTCAAACCAGCTCAATCTTTGTAAATTCAAGTATTTCTGTTCCACTTTGATACAGCATAGACAAAGATATAAAGTGATAATCTCTCTCCCAAAAAATCAGGGAATACAAAACACTTTCTTGAGGATATTGTGCCTAATACATTCTGGACTACATGAGTGAGCTGGCAGTCTTTGAAAGCAGGTAAGAAGTGAAAGCTTAGTATGGCTGAGATAACAAGTTGGGGAGTGCATTGTTTGTCTACTGGCGCCAAGCAGTGTTCTTAAGATTAGCGGTCCTAAATCTTTCATTCATGGCATTACAAACTGACCATCATAATCCATTCATTAAAGCCATACCAAAGAAAAGGACAAGAAACTAAACAGCTATGTTTAAAAACCACGAAAGCTTAAAATGACAATTTAAGTATGTAAATGTGCACAAAGTCATACTAAGCAAACCTTAGGATGTTTTGGACTAGAAAGACTTTTGCAAGCTTGAATCGCTTTGTAAATTAGCATCTCCCTCTTTCCCTCTCCTCCCTCCTCTCATGATACTCTCACAATAACAAAAGGGATTAGCTAAGCAATCTAAAGTGAATCCACTTTAAGGGCATAGTTAAACTCAGAGTAACTAGCAGTCAGCGTCAGGGCATGTCAGCTACTAAGTTTGAAGCAGGTCCTTGTAAATGAATTGATCCTTAGGTTTCTGTCTTCTGTTATGGAATAGTATTACTTGATAGGAGCAAAACATTCCTGTAATGTAACATAATATCTGGTCTGCCATATTTTTTTTATGTTCTCATACCAATTTCTGAACAGAAATCATTCCACAAATATAATGAAAATGTGTCCACTTTTGTACCCCAGTAAATGGGGGCATGCCAGTTTCCTAAATAGACTTGTATCTACAGATTTATCTACAGCTGTGCGTAGATTTTTCTAAGGAAGGTGTACACCTAGACTCACCTATGAGGGGTACCTGTGACTGTGTTTAGTTCCAGTGTTCTCAGTACCAATGCCTGTTTAAATAATTAAACAGACTTACAGGTCCTCATGTGGCATTAGACACTCTCCAGAGAAGATGCAGCATCGCCTACCATCACTGCACCAAGAAGCTGACAGTAATGTGTTCAGAACAGGTGCCTGGGCTCTTTACAAAAATTTTCAATAACCTCTATACATGACTTGGGATCAGATAGGTTATGCAGACAGGCCTGTATTCCTAGATCAGATTTGGAGAACTGTGTAATTATAACATGTGAGAATTAGCGTTCAGCTTCCAGTAACCTCTCGTCTTTGAAATTTCTATCCCAATATTTTGAAAGCAGAATACATTTTACAAGGAGGCCTTTCCTAGAAACAACATTATAACTTCTTGGTGCTGACCAAAAGCCTGTTATTTCCTGGTATCAGCAGATGGGAATATGAAACTATAATTCTCTAAGAAAAATATTTTAACTTTTCTCCAGATCAGGATGTAGTGCAATCCCTGCAAAAGTTGCTGATAAAAGAGTTCTTGAGCTGGGAGTTATTAGAGTACTGAATGAAACGCAGTCTCCTGGCAGCAGCTTCATCATCTTTCTTAGTTCTCTGTGCCATACCCTTTAGAGATCCACCTACTTAATTCTGTTTCCATTTACCCACGACAGCTCTACATGCTCCACAATGAGAAAGAAATAAACCAAAATTAAATACTTAGATTTAGGATTCTACTGTAGGTTACTAAAAATTCATGCAAGTCAATAAGCATTTACATTGTGGATCAAAACTAGATGAGTTTGGATGAGTTTTTACCAATTTTTTTTACTTCTGCCTAAGGCCGCATGTAAAGTTCTTTGAAAGTGGGCTGTTTTCTTGATTTTGAAATGGAAGAAAAATAGTAGTGGTGAAATATTCTGTTACTTTGAAAGTGAAAAAATAAATTATTTTCATCTTAGACAGATTTTAATTTGAAATTACATTGTTTCCAGTAATTAACTTTTAAAACTAATTTAAAATGAGTGTTTCAATTGCAGAGAACAAAATATTTTTCAGATACTTGGGACATTTTTTGAGATTTTGATAATGTGGTAGAGCTTGATTATTAAAGATAGTCCCATTGTCCACAGATAGTTAATATATAACATTTTAAATTCAAACTGTCAGACAGAGATGATAAAATTTTAAAATTATTCTGCAGCAATGTTTTAGAAATCCTCTTAGAAAAGACTGTGTTTCCCAAATCATCTCAGTACTAGTTCCTGCTGTATAATTGCACTCATTCAACTAGACATTTTTCAGTTCTAGTCTTTCTAACTGAACTGTTGTCTTAAAAGATTTCAGACTAATGAGCTGACAGGCTTTAGTGATTTCTAAGCATGATAGTAACTAAAAGTTATTGTGCAGTTATCCTGTTAGTTAGAGTAGATAGGGATTTGAGACCCAGGAGAAGATTAGCATACGAAAGAGTAGACACATATTTACAAGCTTATGTCTTTTCCTGTGATTCATCCTATCTTTCTGGATATACAAGCAGTGTAGCCAGATCCTGGGACAAGATGGATGGACAGATATCGTGTATGTACGGATGATAGCTGCATGATAAATTGTGGAACCATCCCATTTATTTATATCCACCTTTGACCATCTCATGTGCCCTTTGCCTACCAATTCATCTTCACCACAATGACTTATAAAATCCCAACTCCCTGAAACATTTCAGTCCATTCCATCCTGCCTCCTTTGTTTTCTCCCACATTCATCCAGCAAAATTAGAGAAGACTGCTACAGTCTGAAAAAAGGATTACTCTTTAGTACAGAAGTGACAAAAAAGTCAGTAACTTTTCATATTTCCACAAATGTGAAAATTGAGTCCTGTCTACCTATCTGTACGTACTTTAAAGATCTTTTCAATTATGACAAAAGATTTAAGTTGATAAATTTACTGTAATTTAATTAGTTTTAAGTATTAATAATTCTAGAGCTGGACATTTTTATTCTCTCTGTTACCAGAGGAGAGAGGAAAAGCAACCTATGGAAAAATTAATATCATCTGGTTTAGATTATTATTTTGAAACAAGAAAAACAATCAAGAAAATCAGAAAACAAAAAACTTGCATATGCACAGTTCATTAATTTTTGTAGTTTTCTTTCTAACTTGTTCTTTTGGGGAAGAATTTTCAGTAAAAATTACCAGCTATAAAGTTGTCCAATGCTACTGAATCCTATTTTCTGACACTTGAAAGGTCATAGAATTCTTCAATTATTTTTAGTCTGACAGCAGTATTTGGAATGTGAAGTTAATACCATCTTTTATATGTGACCTATTTAAGATGATATTAAACTAAAAAACCAAAAGTTTGGTATCTAATTTGTGAAGACTGTAGGTAGTAAAATATTCTAGAGGTTTCTTCTAACAAGCCAAAACTTTTTTTCAAGAAAGAATGAAAAGTTTCAGGCCTGTGCATTTCCAGGTTCACTCAGTGGTGGCCACTAATGCAAAAATGAAGCCTTTGATTCAGTGGCTGTCACAAGCTTAGACTTGGTTCCATGTCTTGTGTCTCAGTTGCTGCTGGCTGTATTATTAGATGATGCCAGTGATGAAATAACACTGTCTTGAAAGGTATGTGGAGAAATCAGCACTGAGATGTTTTCTTGCTCTGGAGTACATCTTGAAACACTTGCATTATGCCTTCTAAAGAAAATTATATCCAATTGTTTGTAGATTTCTGATAAAAGCACAACATAAAAAGATTTCAAAAAAAAAAGGATTTGTACAGCATGAGAAAATACAGTTTTGAATATCATCCATTAATATTTCAATCCATGTTTCTAAGTCATGAAAGACATCTGGGTATTTCATAAGAATTTTGTCAGTAATATTGGTGTATTTACAGCTTTTCAATTGGACCCCTTATTCCAAACTTGAGCGAACATTTATGTATTTCTTTGTTTAGGTTAAATATTTTTGAAAGTGATATTGGCTAAAGAGAAAAAGTCCTATATCTTCATATTAGATTAGCCCATTCACAAAAAGACATGTACTGATCAAAAAATACACAGATTCAAATTCAGAGGACTGTAAACTCATACCAGTTTAACTATGAAGGAACAACATACAAGAACTTTATACACTGCCTGAAAAGCTAGTTTTCTTCAAAAAATTCTTCAGTATGGTCTAAGAGTACCCCTTTTGGGAAAGCTCAAGCTAATTTAGCTATTAATTTTTAACAATTAAAGATCAAAATCCCCAGCTGAGTAACAGAGTTTTGTTCATATCTAAATACAAAATTAGTTAAACAGAGCTGGCTGTTCTATTTAGGCACAGGAAAATAAATGTATTAAAACTTCATTTGAAACACTTCAGACTGCCTTTACTTCCACACAAGTCAAGAAAGGAACATGTATGTGCATGTGCTTCTATCAGGGATGTAAAAGTGTTAATTTTGATCTATAAGGTCCCTTCTAACCCAAATCATTTTATGATTCCATGATGACATAAGCCTGTCAGAGACAAACTTACTGAATATAAAGCACCATCCAGAAGGCTGGCTGGCTGCTGATTGCCAGTGAACATGCTGCAACTGCATTTCCCTTACGGAGGTGCTTAGTCCACGTCTTTAAATAAATACTGGTGGTGAAAATGGTGAAATTGTCTTTTCCTGATCACATCTGAATCACAAATAGTCTAGAGATTGATCCCAGAATCATTAGTCCTGGAAGGGAAGAGGTGTCGTCCCAGTCTGGGCCAGTGGCTGCCTGGGCCAATATATTCGGTTGAACTAGAACCTTCACAATTAAACAGCATGATATGCTGTCACTTGAACTGAATGCACTACATCTATATTTGAAGTAGATTTTCTTTTCTCTGTGAATTGAGTAAAATGAAGCCTGTCATATGGGACGCAACCAAATACAGTGTGACATAACTCTATCTTAATGACAAAAGAGATTAGTCCTTAAAATAATATATTTTTTAACCTAAAGTAATCTTTGACATTTTAACAAACTACTGGAACATAGAAATATCAAGCAATAATGCAAAGACTCGTTATGGTCTGTGCAGCAGTCATTATGCTAAAATGTGTAGGAGAGCCTGTTTTATTAGACCAGGGAAATCAGACAGCATTTTGGGATTACTGTACCTCCCATTCATTTAGAGTATGTCATGAGTTCTTCAGCATCCCCTTGGGCAAGCCATGCAGACAGACAAAAGCTGCTTCCTTCTCAAGTTCCAGCTTTTTCCGACATCCCTGATAAGAAACATCTTTGAATAAACTCTAAAATATAGGGCAGATGCTTTTAGTCCTCCTTCTCTCCACTGAGCAGCCAGAGCCAGACCTGTGGGCCCATCAGTATGTGCAAGTGGGAAAAATGGAGCACTTGCAAGAGCAATTAAGTGCATGTACAATTATAAGTGTGTCTAAAACATAAGACTAGTTTTGCTTTTTTATACTCCCCAGATATTTCAGAGTAAAAGTGCCTCACTCAGTTTGTAACATAACTATTTTTAAATGTAATAAAGCAACCTCAGCTACACAGAAAAACTTTCTTTCCACTGGCTACAGACAGAAAGATGAAGCTAACACTCAAATATTTGTTTCAAGTATTTTTCTTAAAGCCTATTATTCAGGAGATAAAAATGTTTAAATTCAGGTACTTACCAGACAATCCAAACAAACAATGGTCCAAGCTCTTGCCACTGCCAGTAGGATTTCCAGGGGTGCCTGAAAGAGCTATAAGAAAAAACTAAATTCAGCTCCCCAGCTGGTAAACCTGGGCTTTCAACTTTTCAACTGGGGTTGAGCCAGTGCTGCCAGACAAAGATGGAGGTGTGACAGAGAGCTCCTGGGGAAGCTGGCCCTCTTGCTTGGAGTAGAAAGGATGGGTTGGGGCCACCCACCCCATCAAAGCCACTGTCCCTCCTGCCCAGACTCTTCCTAGATATCAGTCTGTTCCAGCACACAGGAAAAATGAGAGTGCAAGGCATGGCTTTTCCACTGCCACAGAGCCTAAGCAAGAATCTGTTCACTTGTGCCAACAGCACAAACGTGCTGGGCCACATCCCCATCTGGATTATATTTGTAAAATTCTATAAAGCAATGCAAAGGCCCTGCATATAACCCAGAACATTATACGCCATCCCCATAGTTATACTTTTCCAAATATTTTAAAAAATAAAATTCAGATGGCAAAAATTCTGATTGTTTCCAGTTAGAAAACACAGTTCCCGTTGCAATAATTCAGGTCAAATGCTAAGTTCTTCAAAAGACTTGTTTGCAACAGACATTTCAAAGAAAAAATCCATATTACATACAGACTTTTAGATGATATGACGGATCAGCTGTATGCATAATAGGATAAACTCTTTCCATTAATCTATATTCATCATTAAAAAATCAATTTTTTTCCTGTATTTATTTGTTTGCTTTTCCTCCATTTGAAAGCATAAAAATGTAATCCAAGACAAAAGTCAGCTTTTTGGAAATAGCATAGACCTCCCAAGGTATGTATTTTATTCAGAGCGAGTTTTATCAGGGGAAAATATAATAGTAAGAGAAGTTCTGAGAATATCAGAGTTGTTTTCACTGTGAATATCATTTGCCAAATTAATTAAAGCATTTCTATATCACAAATAAAAGTTCTGCTAGCTATCAAAATATTAAAAACCTGGTAACAACATTAATGAAATGAATAAACACAAGAAATAATAAATTTATTAGTGTATTTCCCAGTGAAACAAAGAGTGTTGGTTTAGTTTCCACTAAAGAATGTAGTTTTATCTTTCAAAAAAGTTTCTCTCACCCCAAAGAAGGTGTCATATGCTTAAGAACAGACAGGACATCAAAACTGACTGAAAATTTATTTTCTCACACATGGAGGAACTGTTCTGTCTAGGTTAGTAAAAGGCTGAACAGAAGAAGCAAGGCAAAGATATCTCTGGTATATTTTTTCACATTGTACATGTAAATTAAAAATGGGAGCACTAATTTGCAAATGCTTGCAAGTCATACTGCTGTACAGTTTTAAATTCTGTCTGGCAATGAAACAATCTGTATGAGTCAAAATTAATTATTTAGGTAACTATAAAAGTATATCTCAGTGCTATGTATGTAGCATTACTTCCACAGTTTCCTAACAGTTTTCATTATTTCCAATGAAAAAGGACATTTATTTCACTCACAGCCTTTCCCTCTAGCTGCAAATCAGGCCCTAGCCAAATTCAGCTGTACGTATGAACAAGTAAATAAATGAACAAAACATTTCAGGTTTTGAGCTGATAGACTTTCTGCAACCTTTGCACTCCTGGAAAAGACAACTGCAACTAACCTTTATAAACAAGAGACTTCCTTCTCACAGTTCATGTGCTGATACTGCTTTTTGTTAGCCTTTTTCAGCTGCCTCTCTGTAGTGAGTAGCTGCTCTTAACACTTGCTGGAGGTATTCTGGGAGACTGCCAATACCTTCACGCACTTCTAGAGCAGGTTTGCTGAGTGGTGATCACAGCTTCCCTGGAATAAGCTTTCCTGTTGGCTGAGCAGTAGAAATGCCACCCTTCTAAATGCTGGGCAATGATAATGACATTAATAATTATTTTGCCTTTTCTTATATTCAAGAGTGGATAGTGCTTGGTCTTCACTTAAATATTTGCAAATATTTTTTCTGACCAGGCTGAGTTTGGAGATCTAATTTAAAATGCCCATCTTTAGGATGCCATTAAGATACGTAAGCTGTTTTCCAGGCTAATCATTTGGGAGATGGCCCATTCATTTATGCCAGTGGCAATTGGTGACACTCATCAGCTCTTGATGCCGAGGTTGGGCAGGTGGCAGCACTCCTGACACAACAGCTGAGCATTAGCTGACTTGGGATCTTTGCAAAATGGTCAGGTTTTAAGAGATGGCACAACTAGATTAAGGACAAGGCATTTTGCTGAGCTCCCCAGTTCCTTGAATCATTTGATCCTGCCATAATCTCCTCCTGCAAGAAAGATGAGTGACAACAGTTGCAAAGTAAAACTGGGAAAAAGTCAGAAGATAGGAAACAGCAGCAGCCAGTGCCTGAGTGTGCAGGAAGCCCAGTGCATGCAAAGGGATAGATTAGGCATTTGTTTGTATAGAAGAGTACACCTGGCATCTATTGGTGCTCAAGAGAGCTGAAACTGGATACCAGCACCATGCTGCAAGAAAGGCATGTGATGGACATGTAGTGTAGGCCCTTCTGTACTCCTGGAGAGAGCCCACAGCTGCAGAAGGCCCAGCTTGTGTCCAGGATAGAAGACCGGGTTGTTGCTCCATGGGATGAGCTGAAGAAGACAGACCTATCAGAATGTTGCTCAGACCAAGTGGAGACCATTTTTGAGCTCTAAGAAGTTACTATGTTACCAGCTGGTAACTAGGAATCATAGCCAGTCAGTCACTTGCCTACAAGTGGTGTGGAGGAGAGAGTAAAAATGAGAAAACTCATGGGTTGAGAATACAGACAGTTAAATAGGGAAAGGAAAAGTCACACATGCAAGCAAAGAAAAGCAAGGAATTCATTCACCACTTGCCATCAGCAGGCAGGTGTTCAGCCATCTCCAGGAACTCGGGGTTCCATCATGCATAGGGGCACCTTAGGAAGACAAATGCCATCACTCCAAACATCCTCCTTCCCTTCCTGCTTCTTCCCCCAGATTTATATACTGACTGAGATGAAATATCCCTGATGCCTGTTGGGGTCAGTTGTCCTGTCTGTGTCCTGTCCCAGCTTCCCAGGCAGTCCCAACCTTCTCGCTCCTTGTGTGGGGTGAGGAGAGGAAAGGGCCTTGACACTGTGTGAGCACTGCTCAGCAGTAACTAAAACATCCCTGAGTGATCAACACTGTGCTCAGCACAAACCCAAAGCACAGCCCCACACCAGCTACTGTGAAGAGAATTAATTTTACCCCAGTTGAACCGTCACACATGTCCAAAGCAGTGAGGGGCTCTGAGAGACTTTCAAAAGCAAGAGGCAGTGCCTTGTAATTCTCCTGTTCCTTCTTGGTTGTAGAACCTGTTCGCAGTATAACATGGCCAAAGACCAGCACACACTCCAAGCAACACGGCTTTACTGAAGCTATAAACAATCCATTTTAAAGAAATTCATAGCCAGCTCTATCGCATTCTGCCACTGTTTTAGCATTTGTGACTGAAAATAGCTTTTCAGAAGAGTGGATTTTGGTTTTTAATTAAAGCCATGAGTAGCATATTGTAGAAAACATGCATTTCCCAGGCATTTCAAAAGCAGCTTCATAGAATCACACAAAACAGAACAGCTTACTTTTGTGAACATTGGCACCAGTCCTCAATCTTTAGTTTCACTGCTGGGAGAGAAACTCCCAGAGAGCCTAAACTTCTGCCAGAAGTAATGTGGAAAAAATCATTAACAAAAACAAACTTATAAATCAGGACATTAAAGATTAGCTACTGTGTATGGTTGCATGGTTAAAGCCAGGTAGGCCAAACACTGCTCACAAAAATTAACTAGCTCTCCACTCACATATTCCACCAGGCTTCCGTGGAGAGGCCACCTGAACGTGAACACCAGAATGTGGAGTTGGAGGCAACACATTCTGTCAACTGACCTTGAAGAGTTTCCAAAAGTCTCTGCCTGCAACTCCAACTGAGCATCAGCTGCGTCACAGCTGAGCAGAGCTCCACTCTTCCAAGCCTGAGCCCAGCATAAAGACATGGTAGCAGAGATGACTGCAGGACCAGCTGGTTTGTGCCAGTTGGCTTTCAAATACTGTCCATAGTAGGGCCTGAGGTTTGACCTTGAGGAACGTTGGTGAAGAATTAAGGAAACTCATGGGAAAATATTTTTCAGGTAGCTGTCAGTTTGTAAAGTAATTAACTCATTCCTTACATTTATAAATAGAGGGTGACTGTGGGAAATAAGATACGTATTTAATTTTTAAGTTTTTCAATCTTCTGTGTTTCAGACATATAAGCATCTTCTAGTGAAGTGCAGACATTTCTGCAAGTTATCAATGACCATAAAAATGGCTCACATTTTTAGCTATCTTTCAAAGACCTCTAAAGACTGATGGGTAGAAAATCTGCAGCAAAATTTCTAGCTTCTTACTAGTGCATTAAGTGCTCAGTTGGAATGTTTTTACATGGATATATTAATTACATTTTCTGGAAAGCACAAAAAACATGGTCAGCTGTCAAACAGCTCTGGTAACTACTCTAACACATTTTTCACTTTCAGCAGTTCTACTTTGCAGTTAGTTAGCTGCTTCAGCTCACCAGAACAGGGATGCTTGGCCTTCTTGTCTTCACCAGAGCTTCAGTGACCTGACAATCATGCACCTCTTCCAAGGAATGCGTTTACACTCACCATCAATGGTATATAATATAGTCACTGAAACAAATTTCTCATGTGTGTTTTAAATAATATTTAAATGAGTTATTTATGGACTATCTTGTACATATCAGAAAGGTTTCAGAGAGTTTCAGGAAAGAGAATGTTGTGGGTTGGGAATTAACATGCAAGAGATCTATCATTTATGCTTCTACAAGAGGCTTAGAAATATAAAACCAAGATTTAAAATCTCTTCTAAAGCTATTAAAGAAAAAAGAAATAATCTTACACACAAATTAAATTTAGAACAGAACTAGAATAATTTAAATGTAGATATGAAAACAACGTTTTCAGTATTTTCAGGAGTGTGACCTAAAAAGGACAAATTTTTCTGAATTTTAATTCTGTTTTGCAGATCTTTTGGGACAATAAATTTGAATGATTAGCATGAACACTCTTTATGAGCAGTAGTACATGTGACTAATGTTTAGGAAGGAAGGAAGCTGGCTACCTAAATATATTTACTCACATGTTATTGTTAGTGTAACTATATTTAAATTTAAAAGCCTCATGCTAAGTCAGTATGAAAATGTTATAAGGTCAGTCTCCAACAGAAAAACCACACAAACACACCCCAATCCCAAAACAAACCCCAAAATACCACCTATCAAATAAGAGAAAAGCCAACTTGCTATAAATCTAACTCATGTAACAGCATTTTGTAATATTTGGTGGAACCTACTAAGGCCACAGAAAGTCTACATCTTACTACTAATGGTTTTTGGTTTTTTTTAAGGCAACTTAGAGTCTCATTGGTTTAATGTGCTTATAGCTTCAGGAAGACTGTCTTAAAAGTTGCTACCTTTTCAGACGCATATAATTCCTACCAAATGTGTCCATAGTACTGAGAAGATTGCTGTAAATTACCCTGTACAGTCTCACTTTTCCAGATTTTGAATGCTATTTCTAAGGGGACTACAAAATGTAAGCATTGATTAACAGTGTCTTTTTACCTACCACAGAGGTTAAGCATGGATAAGACAACCTGAAAGGAGGAGTAAAGAACACTAGAACAAGCTGAGACCTCATGTAACAACCTAAATGTTAAGCATCAAACTTTTGCCCAGATCTTCAGAAAATGAGGTTAAAACTTTCTGCTGACATACAGAGTAGTAAATTTTAATAAAGTGACTATATAAGTATTTTCAGCTACCATGTAAAATCAAGAAGAAGCAAGTTGCTGAACTTTCATTGCTATTTTCTTGCTCAATAGGAAATAAGTGAGATAGGTGAAATACTGGAATTGTATGTAAGCAGGGGATATGATGTTCCAAAAAGTCATATTCTGTTCAGGTTTTGGTTGTCACTGCTTACAGTCAAAGGTCATTGAGACTTCTACTTGTGAGGGATGGTTTAAAAATCTTTAGTTTGCATGGCAGGTCCAAGAAGATGAATGGAGAGGTTCCATCTTTTTAAAAAGGTGGGAAAACTGCTGTAAAACTTTTGTTCCAGGCTGTACAGAATAAGTGGGTTGTCCAGCTTAGACAGGCATTTAATAAGCTCACATCTTTAATATTTTCCTACTGGCTGGATTGCATGGCATCCTGCACAGAATGGCCGCTCCCATGAAATCTGTTAGGAGATACTTTACCTTTCTCAAACTTCAAAGAGTGAGTATTGATTGCATACACACTGGGATCTAGTGCTCAAACCATGACACTGCAATGTTTACTTCTGCAGATTTTAATTTTTTTTTTGCTCTGGCCCAAGACAGTGTCCTCATAAGGCACCCAGGTAGTTCAAGCAACTTTTATACTTCATATAAATCATTAGACATCATTAAATCCTTATGTTCAATGCCATATGTTAGAGACAATGTTAGATACAATGTTAGATACAAGATATTCTCAAATTATGTAAGACATTAAAAATAAGAGACACAATCTATCCACATCACTTGGGTCAAATATATAAAATGTAAGACGTATTCTTTATATTTATAAAAAGCAGCAAAGTGGTCCTACATTGCAATTCTAGTATCAAGGAGAAACCTTATTTACAATTAAAAATGACCCCTAAAGTTCTAATTTTACAAAATTACAAAATGGTTACTAATTGGAAAACATAAGAATTCTTAAGGTAGCCTGAACCAATTTTCAACTTCTGTGATGACTGGGCCACTATTCTTCCAAAGTCTTGTTTGTTTTTGGTTGCTAGAGTAAAATATATGTGTCAATAAATAGCCAGATGGGTATCAGTGATGAACTGATAATATCAGACCCCATAGCAGTTGACCTTCTCTAAAGGTGTCATGTAGCTATTAGACAGCCCGAGGGAAGGAACAAAATCACTAGTCTGTTGCAAGGTGCAACACTGAGTGTGGATTCAGCATTGTTTATTACCATTTCTGACTTTCTGGCTTTCAAATATAATCTGAACAACTGCAGAACATTTCTAGAAATGCAAGTATTCCTTGATCTTAATTCTTAACAATATAAAATAATTTTATTTTTTATGGCCAAAGGCATCCAAATTAAATATTAATTGAATGAGAAAGGCTCTGCTTTGTTATTTGTCAGAGTCAGGTAAGATATCATGTGAGAGAAAGATTACTAGCTGAGAATACCAGAAGGGCATGACTAAAAAGTTGTCTAATGAATAGACAAATGGGTTATGAGGGTTCTCATTCAAAGTAACAGTGACTGAAGAACTTTGCAGATTTGTACCACACAGTCTTTGTTAATTGCTGCAGCTTATGCCAAAAAACTCAGCAAGGAGTCTTAATTGTAACAGCATTTGATTTTTTCTTTCTCTTAGTATTATTATCTGTTGAGAATGGTTTTACAGTTTCAGGTGTATTAAAATGCTTCCCATGTTTAATGCTCCTGCTTAATTTGTATATATTACACATTTTGGTCAGTAAATATAAACTTCCTTAGTAATATGCAGTATTGCAGTAGATACATGTCACCCACAGCTTTAACAGCAATTCCTTGCATTTGCTATTAAATAATTTATAAGATACAGCTTGTAATCACTGTTCAAGAAATTAATTACAAAGGCAAGAGACACTAGTTTTGGTCAACCAATGTTGGGTTGCAATGAGTTAACTGGGATCATTGTTTCTGGGGCTGTTCATATCCCCAGACTTTTCACAGCCCTGGCAGAGGCTGACTCTGTAATAAGTCTCACATTACACGTGGATTAGATTTGTAGAAATCCTGTAACTCAATAGGTACCTGCCTATTCTCTCCTGGCGTCAGGCTGCCTGCACTACTTTGCTCTGTAGACATACCTGGCATTCCACCCGTGCCTCCTCGCTGGCTAAGTGGGCTGGAGCCTGCCTACCAAAACATTGGGGTATTGTTGGGAAGGGGAGACCCCCTTGACAGACGAGCGAAGTGTGAAGTTAGCCTTGCAATGCCTTATTACCTTCCTATGAAGTATACACGCAGCTCTTTTAAACTTCCTTTATGCTGCAGTAATGTGGGAAATGAGATCTGCAGAAGCGTTCGGGAGTAGCAAGGGGGTGGAGATGTGCTGTAGAAAAGGACAAAGCCAGTCCGACCCTAAGACCTTCCGCCTTCCCCCCAGCCACCACCACAATGTTTGTTTACACTGACTGAGGAAAAAAACAAAAACATATTTGTCACTGCATCAAGGATGTGAAATGGCTTGATTTCTGGGAATTGTGCCAGGTATTACAAACCATTTTATTTTAACACCCATTCTTCATTTCACTGCATACCATTTGCTTATCAATTAGTGAGAATTAGGATTTTCAAAACATTTGAATAAGATTAAAACACCCATTTGCGGTGTTTAGGACTTTTAAAGTGAAACAGCTATCTCACTAATGAAAACTAAGTCATGTGATGTTTAAATAACAGAAAGAATATTCTCAGTTTGTCACTGACAGTTTATGGCTTGTATCCTGAAAATCTCGACATCAATAACATTGAAGCTCACAATAAAGCTTATAGAAGTATTCTCAGACCAAAAGATCAGGCAACTTACTAACTTTTCATTTTCATTGGGTTTTTTACATCTAACTTTTCATTTTCATTGGGTTTTTTACATATTTGAGGGACTTTTTTTTTTTTTTTTTTTTTTTTTTTTTTTTTTTTTTTTTTTTTTTTTTTTTTGTGGTGAGTGTGAAATTTGAGATCCATAACAACTCTTTCCTCCTCTTTCAGCAGTTCATCATCTCATCCTGGAAGATAATGAAAAGACTCCTAGTGATTTCATGCAGATGTGTATGTGATTCTAACAACCTAATAACGGCATTTAACTTTAAATGTTAATACAGTCTAGGTTTTATATTAATATTAAAACGTCCTAATTTTTTTTAAAGAAGAGGAAAAATTTTTGTAATGGGTTGCTATCACAGAGTGTATGATAGCGATTTAGGCACAGAAATATCTGCTTCAGAGTTTTGGCATATGTTTATATTCATGAATTGAAGTTCACGGCTAAAACTTCTGAGTTTAGTGAGATTTTAACTCAGTCATCAGAGAGAATGGTGGAAAGATTGTTGGGGACATAGTTTTGCTTTCTAATGAGCTGCCAAGTAGCTTAGTTAAGCATTCAAGAATACTGCAGGCATGTCCTTTCCAAATGCTGTAGTGGAGGTAAATTCCTGCCATCCAAGTAGTCCCTCCTGTCTTGCCAAGTGTCAGTGAACTGCAATGATTCTGCCTGAGTGATGTGCCCAAACAGCCTTCATGGGAGGCAATGACTCTGCAGGAAAAGGCTTTGCAAGGAATAGTTGCTAACATCAGACTATTCAAGTGTGTTGCCTGTGCAGGTTGTTATCTCTGTCCTCTTAGTGCATTTCATTCCCTCATATTTTTATAAAGGAAACCCCTTTTGGTTTCATAGCAGTATTTTTTTTTTATTTTGTATTTTATACTTCATATTATTTTATATTTAAAATACTTCTAAGCCTTGTGCTGTTCTGATGAGCTATTATCTTAGTAGAGATAGGTTCAGATTGAATTTTACCTATGAGGTTTTGAAACACACTTTTAGAAATAATACCTGTCTATAGGAATTACTTGTAACACAAATGAATATTTTTCTCTTAATGTAATTATATCTCTTATTGCTCCCTGCTCATCCAGCAAATCAAAATATGGCATAAATTCAACAAGCTTCAAGAGAAAATAATAACCTCCAGTACCTTTTGTTTCTCTTTTCCTTTTAATTGAGCATACTATTCTAGAAATAGAGAGATATTTGGGTGGTTTTCTCCCTCACTAGCTCTGCTGTATCCAAAATATTTCTGTTTTCACGTTCCTTTTATTACAGCGTATAACTTCCTTTTACCGTAATACATTTAAGACTAGTTGAAGTTGTTGGGGAGCAATGCAGTTAGCAAAGCCTGATTCCTACCGTTTGTGCCACAAACCCCTTCAGTTCTGCCCTCAGACCGCAGCAGCTCCTTTCCGCCCCCCAGCCCCTGTCACGGCCTCACCCGCAGGCAGCAGAGCTGCAGCCGGTTCCCGAGCCGTGTGCTGGCTGAGTACCCGCCCGCACGGCTGTGACATTCGGCAAACAGCCTGCTGCCAAGCGCGGGCTGCCCCTCAGTACGAGCACTGAGCTGGATCTTTCCTCTGTTTACATCGATTCTCATGAAATTTACAGGCACGTATTTTTCTGCTAGTCCCGCCCTTTGATTTTGCTTGAATATAGCTGCTAACAAAGGAAAAAGTACTATAATAGGGCAACCAGGAAGCAAAAAAACACAGGTGCATAAGCCAGATTTCCACGTGCAAACAAAAAACCGCATACACAGTAATGAAGGTCAGGCAGTGATCTCAGTCTGAACAGTTAACGTGAGGGTGTCCAAAATTCAGCCAGCCTCAAGGAGTTTTTCTTTCTTGCTAGTTCAGTGGCACAATTTTCATGCCAGTTTCCTGCCAAGCAAATTGCAGAGGGCTTGTACAACTGAAAGAGCTTGAGTCTGAGTCTCTGGTGACAAGCTTGCTGCAGCTCCAATCAGGGCTTTATAGCTTCCTAAAAAAAATAACAATGCTGCCAATTGTAACAAATGTGAAGTGTCTCTTTGACATGAAACCACTGCCTATTAAAATGAGCCAAAAATACGACAGTTTCACAGAAGACTCTTTTTTTATCAGATGAACACTTCTCAGCACATCATTTGGGTCAAATTCAAATGTAAAATCATGGTACCTGAAGGAAACAAACTGTCAAGAGTCTTGTATAATACTCACTGAGTCCTCTTCTTTTAAACAAGGCTAGTACTTATGTAGTTTTCTTGATAGCAAAATGTAAAGAATCTCAACAATGGCAGAGAATGCGGATGAAAAGTCCCTTTTTCCATTGCAATATTTCTGCTGAAATAGCTTTGTTCCGTTTATGAATTCCTTTAAATAAAAAAGTCTATGAGCAATATTTTAAATGAAATATTTTTTCAAGGTTGAATGCTAGCTCTAGCCCCACTCAAATAGGAGAAATTACTTCCCAGTGGTATGCCAAATTACTTGTTAACTGTTTCAGCAGCAGGATACGATGATTCCTTATACTAGGCTTGTCGTAGCTTTGTTAGACACTTTCATGCCTCTAATTTCTGAAACCTGCATTATCAGAAGCAGTTTTCTGTTACTGAACTCAGTTCAAAAGCCAACAATTCAACTAAATTAGTACAGCTGAGTATGTTTCTCAAGCCTATAGATACAATGTCCAGATACCTAGTGTTTATTAAGTGTTTGGGTAAAAATAGTTAAAAATAAATATATACATGTGATAAATTTTTGCCTAGACAATACCATTGGGAGACTATTATTGGAACTAAGTGGGTAAATTAAAGTGACTCTGGCTCTGGGTTTCCCCAGAAATTCTACAAGAGAATCTGAATCTAAATCTAGCCATGAATGCTCTAAATTATGCACTTTAATGGGTCCCTGTGCATAGGTTGAATTAAACTGTATTAGGCTAGTAAAAATGATCTGAAAGAGTCTTGTTTAAAAATGCTACAGGTGACTAAATTTCTACAGATACCTATCTCTTTTCTGATTATCTGGATTTGTACCTTTACATTACTGACAATCTGGATGAGCAACTTGGAGACCCAGTTGTGCCAAGTCTAAGGGGACTGAAATTACAGTGCATTAGCTACACATCAGGAATCTCCACCCGAGTCTCATCCTGCATCTCCTTCACACTTTTAAAGCCCAGCCTTATGTTACAAGGTTTCCAGTTTGACTTTTTCTGGCGTATTCTAGGGCCACATTTTGGCAGCCTGGGTTGGCTCACATTTTTCAGATGGGAAGAATTAGGGCAAATTAGAGCTGATCACCAATCCTCTGTTGTGAGCTGCTGCCTCTCAGTCAATACTGTTATCAGGGACCTGAAGGAAGGATGAAGGAGGGAAAATCCACCTCCTGCCCTCACCCCTTCTCCCACCTCCGTTTCCTGGATTCCAGAATCCTTTGAATGAAGAGAGTCTGACTCAAAATAAGTTATTCTTTAGCTTATGTTTCGGCGTAGTTTTAGCCACCACTCTTTCACAGCACACGCAACAGACGTCAGATTCTATGTTCACACAAAAAGCAAGTGGTAGCTAGCAATTTTTCTTTAAATTATTTTCTATTAATCACAGTTTACATGACAGGAAAAGAAAACATTCCTGCTCCCTTATCATATGACTGAACAGCAAAACCTTCTCTCCTTTTTGAAATTAAATATAAGAGAACCAGGGAAGAAAGTGCCAGTAAATCAAGGAAAGAACAATACTGTTTTCATTAACAATAATTGCGAGGGTTAAGAGAAATTTGCAGAGAAAGCTTTTCAGAGAGCAGTGAGCAGTAGAAACTCCCTTGAAAGGTCTGCAATACTACCACACTTGGGGTCTTTCGTACAAACATCGTCCCACTCAAACTGCATAGACAGCTGTCCTTTCATGTTCTACCATATGTCTTTGACCCTAACATCATGGTTAATCAGGCTAAAGTGACATGATAAGTTCAAGAGCAAAACACAACATCACTTTACCACAGTCCTTATTTCATTTGGCTTTTGTGGGAGGAAAGAAAGTATTCACATTTTCTAAAGGCCTGACTTAGTTCATGAAGATGGAGGGAGTAGAAATAAGGAGAGAGATGAGTGTTGTGAACCACCTTCTGCGCTCAGAGTGCCTTTATTTTTAATGGTGAAGCACTAGGCCAGGCCCCGATGTGCAAATGTGTGGCATCTTGATGTGTTTTTTCTTTAACTTTCACTCCAGACCTCTTGCAGATTAAGGAATATATGGGACATGTGAATGACCAAGCAGTAGGATCCCTATTAAAACCACGGCAAAAGCAGCTCAACAGTGTAGGTAAAGTTATTGATACCCTGCTTTATTCTCTCATATAGATGCTTCTGGAATTACTTAATCTAAACCTTGATTTTTTTTTTTCTCCATGGAGAATTGTTACCTCTAGAGACATCTTAGGGCCTCTGTACAACAGTGCCATCTTCGCTATCAAGTCAGCACGTTCCATTTCCACATCTCTTCAGACAGCATGAGATGTTTCCTGTAGCTTCTATTTTCTGAAATGGACATGGCATAACACTCTATTACTGATGAATATTTTATTCATAAAATGGAGCTAAAAATGTATTTGTGCCACTCTAGGGCCAAAGAAGTATCTCCATTTGTGAATTTATTGTATTGCTGTAACATCTGGAAAACCTAAGCAGGATTAAAACTTCATCTTTGGCAAAGAATGCTGAGGTTGTCAGAGCTATTTTCTTCCCAAGGAGCATTAAAAAGATAACCAGGGGAGCAGAAATGCATAAAGGATCTTTGTGGCATTACTGGAAAAAAACTTTAAATATGTATAAATAGATAGACAGACAGACATGTGTTCACAGCTCCATTTGGATTTTCAGCAATGATTTAGAAAAGAATGGGGAATAACATGAGCAAAGCAGGAAAAACAGGGAGAAAAAAAAACATAAAAGGGATCATGTTTTAACTCGTTCAAAATTTTATTAGTTTATTACATTATAAACTATTTGCCCTAGACATACTTTATATAATCTCTCGCTTAATGTTTTGTGACAGCTTTAATACAACAAAATTAGATATGCTGCTGCAATAGTCCTGACAGCTACCTGGTTTCCATGCATTAACACCATTGGCTTCTTGCCCAATACAAATAAACTTGAAAGGCTAGAGAGCACATCCAGTGAAATCAAGTAGCCTAAAACTAAAAGGTAGAGCTCAGCATTGTGGAATAAAATACTATTTCTGGGGAAACCTTTGATGATATTATTAACTGAAGTATTAGAAACATATATATATTAAAAAAAACCCTTGAAACAAAAGCATTTAAATTCTAACTGCACAGAGGGGACTGCCATGAAAGTAGTAGACAACAATCAGAACTCACACAAGCATGTTTTATTTTATTATGGAGTCATATTTACACATCATATTCCACCCTGTGAAGAAGTGCGTGTAGCCTTCAGGTTTTACTGTGTCCTGTACTGGAGGATGGACCTCTGAGAGGTGTAGCTGCACTGGTCAAGCAGAAAAGCTAGTACTAGGAGTTTCACTTCTTGTCAGAGGTTGGTATCTTTGCTTAGATCTGAGTGCTGTGCTTTCATAACTGAGTCCATATAACCGGAAATGAGATAAAGTATTGAAAAGATTTTCCAGTAAAAATTTAGGACTTACTCAATTAAAGTTTTGTGGTGACAATGTGAGTGTGTATAGAGAAAAAGTTATTAGAAGCTCAAACACTTTTACTGGTTAGAAAAATACAAAAAGAAGAAAGTAAAAACTAATGTTCAGCTAGCCTCATGTGGGAATACCTTCCCCTTCTTCATTTTTCTTCTCCATTAATTAATGAGTATGAAGGATGCATATTCCAGTAGAGTAATCCTGTTTGCCTCTTAAAGCTTTCCTAAAACAAAAGAAGGTCTGTCAGGAATTGAAAAGCTATGGATGCTGATGGCATGCAAGTTCTCTTTAACCTGTTTACTGACTCTGTGGAAAGGGCATAGAGTGCCAATATTGCTAATAGTTCTCAATTTCTGGTCTATAACTTCAACTCATTATCTCTCTCATTTTTATCTCTTTATGGAAGCACAAGGCTTTTACAGCATAGAACAAAAAAAAGCAATATGCACCAAACAGGTGGTACTGGCACTAGGACAAATTGCCTACCCGTTCAAAAATTTTCTCATTTATTCTGATGCCATGGTGATGAAGGGGACTGATTTGAGATTGAGTCATAAAAAACCTTCAAGAACAGAGATTCTCATAAACTGTTTTATTTTCTCACCAGGTTCAAAGTATGTTTATTCATCTTGCCTCCCCTAATATAAGCATACAACCTCAGCTAGTGGAGAGATAAAATTATAAAATATGTTACCTTGCCCCTTCTCCAAACAAAAGAGTCCTCTATGTATTTCACTCCCTTGGGTGTTCACATGAGTGAACAAACCAAATGTGGCAGATGTTATTCACATTCCTAATTGCACAACTGGAAGCTGATCTCATCCTGTAGCAATGCATACAGAGTACTCAAGAAGAATCTGAAGAAAAAAGAAGTGCTCATCAAATGATATTGCACCAGTTGGGAATTTTTTTGTCCCCAAAGCAAGTTGCAGTAGCATCTGGAAGGAAATCTCTTCAGTAAAGACTTTTAGGCTACATCATTCTCTGTGCTTTCCCTCCCTAATGCTTAAAAAGTGCAAAGAGATTCCATTTAGCCAGGAATTATTACTATCTACTGCTCAAAAATGCCTTGCTGCTTGAGTAAGAGCTACATATACGGTTTGTGTTTTATATCAATATCGTATTGCCCTAATGTATCATGTTAAAATGAGATTCTGCTTCCTCAGCTGCTTAAGTGCTTCACTTCTTTTAATCTAGCAGTTTATGTAATATGTTTTACCTTACATTGGCATATCTGGGTGAGTTCTTTGGTTTATTACAGAGCAGGTTGGACTGTGTGCTCTAGTGGCTCATTTCGGCTTTAAAATTGATGTGTTTTATAGAGGCATGAATAAAGATTTTGCATTTGATTGAATAAATCTCAGAAAGAGTCCAATTCAGGAAACAGCATAAGAGCCCAAATCCTATTCAATTCAGGAAAACTTAAGTACTTTTCTAAAAGCAATAGAGCAAATTGTAGCATGTGTTCAAACGTAAGCACGGTATTTACTGCTTAGAAAAATACACTGGTTGCTACAATTTTCTAAAGGGATGCAGCAATTTTTTTCAGAGAGGAAGAAAACTTATTACATGGAATTTTTATTTATAGAAATAACTGAAATGCAGGAAGTCAGCAAAAACAGTGAGAGATCACTATTTGCAGAGCACAGGAATATCAGCTAGTTACAGAAAAAGGACTTTCATTTGTTGGAAATGTTTCTTCCATGCAAAATATTATTAGTTTGGGTTTCTATACCACTGATTTCCAGGAAACTGAGATTTTGGGTCAGTCAAGATGTCTCAGGACAATCTCAGTTGCACATTCGCCATGCTCATTACAGTCGTGCATAGGTTGTACTTCTTTTTCATTACTCTGCAATATCACTCGTGTGTATAGTCGTTTAATGCAGTAAACTGAAGTTATGAGGAGTAGTTTCTCAGTCCATGGGAAAAGGGTAACCTACCAATAATTTTCTGTGTGGAAAATGTGCGCGTCTGTACAGTTAACATAAAATAATTGATGTGTAGCAAGCTAAAAATAGTTGGGTTTGTGCCTATGCTCTACCTTTTCAGTCAGATACGAAATGTTCTCCTCTCTATAGATAAAATTGGCCGAGTTCATCTTAGCTTTTATTTTCTCTGAAGCACTTTATTTTTACTGTGTCAGAACTCTTATCATGGTTCACAAATGCGTTATGATCACAATCTCCTTCAGGTAGGAATAGTGCAAACATGCAAAAATACTCTTGTTGTATGTTTCCCATCTGCCAGCCTGCAGTATGAGTTACACAAATGTGAAACCCTGCCCCAACACCCATGCAAAGTCCTTCAACAGCATCTTGAGTTTTTGTCAACTTCGACTCATAGGCATTTAAGTATATACACATATGATACATACACATATATGTACTGACTATATACATATATGTGTGTATACATAAGGGCAGTAAATGACCTTGAAGGGTAAATTCAGTCACTTAACCCAGGTTTCTAGTCTCACTTGGAATTCTTGGCATGTACCACCTGGTTTCCAGGTGCCATTCCATAAGAGTATCGTCTCCACTATGTCCTGCGTCAGACATCCTGCTTTCTGCAGACAGCTCTGATGCCCTAAATAATTGAATGGTCCTGGCTTCTATGTTTCTGATGCTAACTCGCACCCTAAATGCAATCACAGAGAGGATGTATGTGCTCTATCCCCTACATCTATTGACTTTCTTCTTCCCTGCCCTGTGCAGCTGGTCACCAATTAGCTCCCGTCACATGCGACTGCACAACTCACTCAGGCTGAAGATCCCAATCTCTCGTACCTCTGTCTGGGCCAAAAATCACACCAGTTACTAGCTAATGTAACCACAATAAATGTACGACTGCGAGACAAGAACAAAAAGATATGCTTAGTCAAAACTATTTTAAAAGTATCAAATAGGGTTCACGGCTGTCAAAGGGAAAACCAAAAGTAGAGAGGATGAGCAAGTGGAGTTTCAAGAAGAAATCTGACGTGGCTGTACACATTGGGCCTGTAGAGAGTATTTTAGCCTCTGCGCCAATAGGATGTAGAAACAAGATTGTCCAAGGGTAAAACTGGTTTTGTGGAGGGTAAATTGAAAGGGTCTGTGATTTACAGAAACAGAAAATAAAATTTTTTCCTTGCAATCTGAATTTTTCTGGCATAAAATATTCTAAATAGATCAATTATTTATGAGTGAGGGGAACTGAATGTAGGCACCAAATGAAAGGTGCTGACTTAGAATGCAAGCTTTGCATCCTACTTATTTGTCTGATTTACACACTGTACAGTATCTGCACATATATAGATAACATTTATAAGTATATATACATATATATACATATATAGACATATAAGTATACATACACACACACACACACATACACAAATATTAGACCATAAGTATTCTGAAATTATTTTTATTATTGGTCTGTAGGTATTGCTATAGTAGAACCTACCTGTATTCCTCTTCAGCCTGAATTCTAACACTACTTAGTGAATCAGTATATGACACAGAGCAAGGAACCCTTCTCCTTGCAGCATTCCCACCAACATTATTTCTATCTTTAGCATTATTGTTGTATATATTGTATATATTATTTAGCATTATATGTGTTAAAGAGGATTTTGCACACAATGACACAGCTTGAACCTTGATACTTTTTGGTCTTCTACTTTTCTTCCCTTCTCATTCTTATTATGAATAATTGAAGATTGATTTTGAGCAGAGAAAATCATTTAAATAAGGAATTTTTATCTTTCTCCATGCCTCCCTTCCAAATCTACACTTATTCTTGTGGGAAAAACAGGAGTAAAACCCTAAACAAACAAACAAAAAACCAAACAACCAAAATAGAAAAAAAGCCCCCCTCAAAACAAACAAAAAAAAACCCTCAACAAAAGCATACCAGCAAATATAAATAACATTCATAGAATAAATAAAAATAAAATTGAAAAGCGACCCTGTGAGATGATTTAACCATTCCCCTGTACCTCCCCCTAATGTCTAACCCGAATCTTCTCTTTGTACTTAACACTGATATATGTTTCCCTGTGTTCTGTTTTTCCTGTAGCTGTTTCGTGCTACAGCACAGATTGTTCACAGGCACCTAAATTATGAATCCCAGTGACTATTTTAAATGAAAAACTGTCCTGATGCTCAGCTTCCTTGAATGTCCCTTATTGTCATGCTGTCCAGAGCATGGAGACTGACAAAAAGGAAAATAAATCACTTTTGTTTCTAAACCTTTGCATTCTAATTAAGCACTTCTTACTGAACATCCATCTTTTGCCTCACACCTGGTCACTAGATGTTTTAAGAGTTTTGCATCAAGAGAAATCCAGTCTGCCCTGCCAGATGTCAGAGCAAGGCGATTTCTGCAGAGATTGCTCCTGTATCTCTCAGTCCCCTTCCTCTGCCTGGCAGATGGTTCAGCCATGGGGTGACAAGGGTGATTTCCCAGTCTGGAAAACTTTTTTCCATTCTCTTCAGTTTCCTGAGGGCAAAAGGCTAAAACAATGGTGAGGTCCTAGTCACTTTAACAGAATTTCATCTGTCTTGGGAAGGTCATGCATTTCTAAGAGATAATTAAATCTAGAATTCTGATGATAAGTTGTCCTTGGCCCATATGCCTAGAAAAACCCTACAAAAGGGCCAGTTTAAAAAGTATAAAAACACATCATAAAAGTATGAATTAAGATATTGTAGCCCTGACTTCAAGTGACATATTTATATAGAGAAGGCAAGGGGAGGAATGGAATTGTTTTCTTCCAGCTCAGAAAACAGTAAGTATTTGCAGTATTCTGGGAGGACTTCTGTTCTCCTTCATTGTGATCATAGTAGAAAATTCCTGAGGAGAGAAACCTCAAGTTTTGGAGAGAGGAGAAAGGTCTCTGGTCAAATATGACAGACTGTGACATTATACAGAGCTAGATCATCTAGTTTGATGACCAGAATAAGTCCACACTATTTTCACAAAAATTAATATTGAATGAAGTAGAGATGGTCAAATTATACTCCAACAATTTACCTGAGGCACAAATCTTGGTGCAAAACACCCCACAGACCTTGTGATGGAATAATTTATTCCTCTGAGACAAAGTAGTTGCATTGTAGATGCTTAGAGCAAAGGAGATAAGAAAGGCAGGGAATAGGAGGAGAAATGTTAAAAACAATTACAAAAAAAAAGTCATAAAAGTCATAGATCTGTTGGAACAAATCCAGAGGAGGGTCACAAGAACAATCAGAGGGCTGGAACATCTCTCCTGTGGGTGCAAGCTGGGGGTTGGTTTTGTTCAGACTGGAGGAGAGAAGGCTCCGGGGTGACTTTATTGCAAACTTTCAATACTTGAAGGAGGCTTATAAGAAAGATGGGGACAGACCTATCAGTGGGGCCTCTAGAGACAAGACAAGGGGAAATGGTTTTAAACTAAAGGAGGCCAGATTCCACCTAGATATAAAGAATAAATTTTTTATGAGGACGGTGGTGAAACACCAGAACAGGTTGCCCAAAGAGGGTGTGGATGACTCATCTGTGGAAAAATTTGAGATCAAGCTGGACAAGGCTCTGATCAGCCTGCTCTAGGTGGAAGGTGTCCCTGATAATTAGAAGGGAGTTGGACTAGATGACCTTTAAAGATTGCTTCCAACTCCAAACATTCCATGATTCTGCTCTATGATTCTGGTTTTTATACCCGCACGTCCTACAACATTAGAGGGTAGCTTCCTCCAAGTCTAAAGTTCCGCCAGTATTTATAGAGTGATCAGAGCTATGCAAGTAGTAGCTTTCTGCATTTAATGAGCATAATTTCCATTCCTTTTTTTTGTTGTTTGTTTGTTAATTCAATCCTTAAACTTTCAACTTTGTGTGGTTTTTTTATATGTATTCAGCAAAAAAAGAAAAAAAAAATTCCTTTTTTTTCTTCACTCTGCTTGTCAAATCAAAATTAAAACCAACAGTTATTAATTTTGAAAATCTTAGAACAAAATGGTTAGGAAATTTCTCTCTTCCTTTTTCTTGCCTCTATGGGGTTTTTTTTGCACAGAATTATCCTTCAAACGTGTGAAGAGTCCACTGAAGCTGGAATCACTAATATTTATTTGTGATGACTGAAGAATACCGTCTTTCAAATATGAAGTAGCATATGCAATACTGGATGAATAAGCTACGCTCAGCCCTGTTCACTGGGGAAAGCGGACACTGCTGGTGTGAGATGTGGTGATCCTGCTCCCCCAGGAAGATGTGACTGAAATCTCTGAAGCCCATGAGTCTCCCTGCCAGAGACCGTGTTCATGCTTCACGCTTTATGGGATACACCTGCCTTGTTTCAAATACCTGAGATATTAAAAATAGCTCAGTCACTATGACTTATAATCACAAAGAGCTGGTGCCTGAAGTTCAGAGCAAGCCTGTAACCTGGAACATAAAGTGTGTTTTAGGGAATGTCATTCAACTGCATGAAATGGGCCCAAGTTTGAGAAGATAAGCCTGCTAGAGACAAGTCCAGGAAAAACACAGCATTTATAATGCATCATGAGTGTTTGTATATATGCAACCTAATGATGCCCCAATTTATATTCCAAAATAACTTATTTTTGCTTGCTCCATTAATTGTTCTAAAATCTAAAGTAAATGGTTGAAAATTAAAGGAAGACATTTATAGTCTCCTGTTTATAGTGGACCATGTAAATTCAGCATTATCTCCATATTTTTCTAAAATGTTTATGTGCAAATGATTTTCACTCCAGTAACTTCATCATGCATGAATAAAAATATATGCTTAGTTATCAAAAGATAATTAGGTGAGACATGTATGTTTTGTCATAATTAATATTCTGTCAATAGGCTAGATAAGAAAGCTCCAAGGGTTAATGCTTTCCTGCTCTGTATCTAACATTGCCAGTGAATTTCTCTAGCTCACTCCATTAATCCAGTCAGCACAATGGATCAGGTTAGAGATGTGTCTCAATAAATCACTCTCAAGTGCTGGGGGTAGGAGTACCTAATTAATCAGCACTGTCATTATGTTTGACTTGTAGCTGCCTTACTGTGTATGGGATGAGGATTCAGTGTATTTAACCTGCACACACTCTTAAACAGATCTCCAGTAGTGATGTAAATTTTAACCCTTGTATGGAAAAAACAACCCATGATTCTATAAATGGCAGATGAAATGTTTCTTACTAATCAACTAATCTACAGGTAATTTATTCTCCTCCCCACATGCCCACAACCCCTTCTTTCCCTAGGGGCCATTAACATCCTGCAGCATTTTATCTCTTTTAACACCAAATTTCTGAAGTTAAATGCAACACTAGAGTTCATCACAATCCCCAGCTGTACCTGATAACTTCCCCCTCCCATTTCCCCATCCATCTCCGCTCCCCTTATTCCCACTGTCCCCAGCTTCTAGGCCGTTTGTCCCCAGAGGAAGACTCCCAGTCCATCCTCACTGTCACTCTGGCCAAACTCCCCTGCCCTTATATACAGGAGGGCACACTTATACACAAGTGTTGCACTACTTGCACCAGTAGCCACCAGTAGCCACCAGTCTCTCTATCCACTCTTACTTCTTAGCTTCTTTATTCCACAGGCATGCCTGGAAGCTAAACACATCTTTCCTGGCTCCCTCTATTCACTCTCCTCCAAGTTTAGACAGCACCTTGTCTTCTTTAAAAGAGAAATTTTTTACTCTACTTTTTCAAGTTTGGAACTGCAGTTTAGTGTTATCTTTCCAAATGGAAATTTTTATATATTCCCTATCAAAACAATTATGCTGATATGACTCTTTCCTTTCTGAATTGTTGATCTTGACACTTGCCTTTTTTTTTCAGAATTCAGTGAACACACACTTATTGGTTTTGCATTATTTTAAGTTCCAGGTGGTAGCTGCCTCACTTGCTGAAGTGGAAAGTGATCTCTAGAGGCATCAGTTCTGCCTGTCCAGAATAAACATTAGCAGTGACGTGGTGCAGAGCCCAGAGTAAATTCCTGCCCATGTGATTTCTGCTCTACACTGGCATTCAAGACACAGCCTGAAGAGTATAGGGACATGAAAGGATGAGCAGAGAAAATGTGGTTCCTGCTGGTGGCAGGGCTGGCCCCTGGCAGCCTGCACGATGAGGATGCTGTGATTTCAATTAGCCTGTGGTAATAAGAAAACCAAGAAGATGGTCCCTAAAGTAGAAACTGTAGACTAAGGCATAAATAAATGCAATAAGAAAACATACACTTACGTCAGTATCTTCAGCCTTTTCTATATGTGCACTGAGAAAGTCACAAATAGATCTGTGCATTTACCTCTGCTTGCAACACAGATAGCGTCTTGGTTTATTTAATTCTGATGTAAGGAAACAATTCTTGTGGACTTCAGAAGGAATCCATGTGTGCAAAGCAGCCTGAATCTTTATCCATTCTCTAGACCATAAAGAAATAACATCCATTTTGAAACCACCTACACTAACAATAATATTTTTAAAGGGATTTATTTTGTATATGTGACTATGTTACCACCTACTTCTGATGTGATGATGAACTGTATTAGTTACATCTTCTACTAACTCAGTACTTGATATCTTATCGTTGTTGAGATGGAAATACCTATGTGACAAAAAAATGAAACATTCTGAAAGTACAGACTCTAATTTTTTTATACTACATGTGGCAAAATTATATGATGTGACATTAACATTTTTCTGTCTCAGTTTCTCTCTCCTTTGAAAAAAGATGTGTAATTGTTTCACTTTAAAGTGATTTTGAATAATTATTCATTAATGTCTGTGGATACTTCCTGCCAAATTCTGATCATTGAAGAGAAACCTAAGATGGAGCACCCATTCTGAGTTAGCTGCACGGTAAACACTAAACAGTACAATGTGCTGGATGGTGGGGATAATTCTGACACTACAGACAGGGTCTCCTGGCCATATCAGAGCTACCCAAAGTTCATGTTTATGAAAAGTGTTTCTGCAATAAACAGTGGTATCATACAGAAGCTTGTGTTCAGATTGCAGAACTGCTTTAGCTTTTTCATTTCTTCAGGTTTGAATGCTGGACTTCTGTTGCATACAGGTAAAATCCTATAAAATGAAGGCCTTGTTGCCTTTGTAAAATCATGGCTCAGGCCTGTTACTTCTGCTAGAGAAGGATCGTGGGAAAGAGGCATAGCTGAATTAGAGGTAGAAAAACACGCTGCATGATTGTCGTGTGTTCACCCAGTAGTGTGTGGTGATTGGTTGAATTAAACTTGTTGTGCTTTAAAACAGCTGAGATGTAAACAGCTAAGAAACTATAAAAGACACTGTGTGGTATTAAAGATAAGCTCTTTGCCTGAAGTTGTTGGTGTGACTTGCGAATGTCGCATCCGTCTCAACTGTGACAGACTTCTGCAATCACAATAACCTACAGTGTAAGCGGGAAGTGCCAAACACAAAATAATATTGGCATATTATTCATCACTTATTCATAACTTGTTTCATGCCGCATCAGCTGCAGCAACCTTCCTACCAGGCTGCAACAAATGCATCAACCCCTTGTGGGCCACCCTCCAGAGCCCAGGGCCCAGACCCTGTTTCGATCTCCATCCTCTCTTCCCCATGCCCTGGCAGCAGGGTGCTGGCATGGGGTACTACCACAGATTGCAGGGGCAGAGGGTCAAACCCCAGCAGCAACAGCAGGGCCAGAGCTTCCGGAGGAGCTCACAGGCTCAGTGGAGTAGCTTAGGCTACTGACACTGATGATATTGGTGACAATTAGTGGAGTGTGATTAGAATGGAGATGCAGAGAAGATTCACCTGTTACACTATCCATCATCTGTGTGTTGCCGCAGGCAATGTGAGAAGGCTGCTGTTTTCAGTGGAGCTGCCATTACTATGGACCAGCTTTAGCCTTCCCGTGGGGCAAAAGTGCTTCAGTAACTTTTTCCAGTAGGGCTTGGAAAAATATTTTTTTTTCTTTTTTGTGTTTCTCAGAGTATGACTGAATGCCTGTGCAGGTAGGTCAGTAAGCCAATTTTTAGAGTTATACTTTCGTACAAACATCCATTTCATATAAGTCAGTGCTAAACTGTGGTAAATTCAAAGTGTCAGTTAAAACAAACAAACAAAAAGGTTTAATTCCTAACATACTTCAAGCACACAGATGATAAACAATTAAAAACAAGCTTATCTGTTACCCCACTGTAAGGATGTCACTTTCATAACAGAACCTTTGGTTTTACGTTTGGGGTTTTTTTCCATGAGTAGTTGCATCACTTGCTTAACATGTTATAGAGGTATCTTTTTACCTGTTAGTCTGGAAAAATTCTCATTCTCCTATATTTCAGCTTTATGACATCATGAGCCAACCAGTTCCCATTTAAATACCCATGTACAGTACTCCAGAAAAAATAACACACTTTGTGTAATGCAGATGATATTTATAGATACATCACTTATTGTGTGCACACACATGTGTAATGCTGGGTACAGAGCTCATGTCACATATTATGACATCATTACCGTAGGAGAATGTTAGTTTCAGGTTCAGTAGGAAATTTCCTTTTAGTATTATTTCCCCCTATTACTCAAGAACCAGAACCCAGAGTATTTTCTTTGAATTATTGCCTGCCCTACAGAATTTATTTATAGCTGGGACTCAAACCTTATTCATTGGTTGTAAAGGTATTGTTCATGTGAGTTGAAATAATTCACACAGTTTGCTGAACTAGATCCTGCTAGGAAAGACTGCACATACACACCTCACTTTATAATCCCAATTCTCATTTCCCAGAAAAAATTCCCAATCATTCTTTTCTCCTGATGACTTTACATGATTACAGTCCCTTCTTTCTTTGCTTCAGAAGGTCTTTCACCCATTCACAGCATCTAGCTGAGGCAATTTGGTTCCTATACATTCTCTTTATCTTTGCACCAACAAATATAAGCAGGTTTTTGTGCATTCCAGGCAAAAAAATTTCATCCCCTATTTCAGATCCCAGTTTTTTCCTGTGGAATCTTTGTGAGAGACAGTCAAACTTAATTTTCATTAGTGTGCACATGGGTCTGTCACAAATTTGTAAATGAGTTTTAGCTGGAGAATCAGTTGGCATGAGACTGTAACATGAATTATTCTTAAATATATTTGAATACCTAGATTGCATAAGTTTTGCAAATCTCATTTTCACAGTCTGTGTAGGGCTTTTCAGTTCATTAGCTAAATACTAGCTTGAGAAGTTATCATCCACCACCTCCACTGTGCAGTGTCTGGTATCACTTAGATTAGATAGCATTAGAATTGAGAATTTATCAAAGGGAGCAGGCCAAAACTATGTTCCTTAAAGGTAAAAACCTGCAACTTAACTTGAATGTAGCTGATGGTCAGAAGAGTGGTGTATGCTAAGGGATCAGTACATCTTCTAATAAAAGATTACTACCAAAAACAAAACAGAAAAGGCACTTTCTGACAAGGAAAGGTAATTTTATTCCTTACAGTATTGTAAATCTCAAGGAACCCCATTGGAATTAAATACCTTAGATTTACACTACCCTTTTGTATTTTTTCCTAGTTCTAGATCCTACATCTACCCTAAAGCCAGTTCTTATACTCCTCTTCCACTTTAAGTTCACCAAAAGAAAAAGAGAAAGCTTGCATGAACTTTTTTTTGTTACAATAGAATCATAAAATCTGATGAGTTGGAAGGGACCCATAAAGATAATTGCAACTCCTGGCCCTGCAGAGGACACCCCAAGAGTCACACCATGTGCCTGAGAGCATTGTCCAAATCCTTCCTGAACTTTACCAGGCTTGGTGCTGTGATGACTTCCCTGGGGAGACTGTTCCAGTGCTCAACTATCCTCTGGGCGAAGAATCTTTTTATTATCACTAACCTAACCCTCCCCTGACACGACTTCATGCCATTCCCTTGGGTCCTGACACTGGTCACCACAGAGTGCCTGTCCTTCCTCTTCCCCTCACGAGGAAGTTGTAACCTCATTGAATTGCAGTGAGGTCTCCCCTCAGTCTCCTCCAGGCTGAACAGACCAAGTGACCTCAGCCTCCTCCCATTTGGCTTCCCCTCAAGGCCCTTCTCCATCCTCATGACCCTCCTTTGCACACTCTCTAATAGTTCGATGTCTTCCTTACATTGTGGCACCCAAAATGCCCCCAGCACTCGAGGTGAGGCCACCCCAGTGCAGAGCAGAGGGGACAATCCCCTCCCTTGCCCGGCTGGCGATGCTGTGCCTGATGCCCCCCAGGACACGCTCGGCCCTCCTGGCTGCCAGGGCACTGCTGGCTCACCTTCAACTTGCCACTGACCAGGACCCCCAGGTCCTTTCCATGGCACTGCTCTCCAGCCTCTCATTCCCCAGTCTGTCTGTACATCCAGGGCTGCCCCATCCCAGGTGCAGAATCTGGCACTAGCCCTTGTTAAACTTCATATGATTGGTGATTGCCCATCTGTCTAATTTATTGAGGTCTCTCTGCAGGGATTCTCTGCTCTTGATGGATTTGACAGCCCCTCCCAATTCAGTGTCTAATCACACCAGGGAAAGGCAATATTTGAGCTAAATACCCACTGATTTTCAATTCTGAAAAATTGGTGCCCAAAGAAAGGAAAACTGTCAGGCAATAGGGAATGAAGTCGGCATTTTTTGTACCATGCTAGATGAAATGAATATTTTTAAATTATGTTTTCTAAATTTTACTTTTGATTTAATAATTAATGAAAATGGAATATGTTCTAGGAGCATTTATCTAACTCATATCTTTTGGTGTATATTATTGGTATATGATGTAACCCTTGAGAAAAATATTTAAATAGCTGTTTGTCACCTTGATGTCTTCCGCCACCAGTTAAATGATCCAAAGTTGAACAATGTTTCACATTATTTGAGACTAAAAAAACCCCCAAACTTATTTTGACATGATTTCTGTTCAAAGTAAAGAACTTTCAAAATGGCATAAAGACAGACATTAGGATGACAAGTTTCCAGTTAGTCCACAACAACACACATAAGGTCATGGAGATTGATTGGCTTGCAGGTTATTACACTGAGAAAAAATAAACAAGATGCTTCCCAGTTACCAAACTCAAGAGTCTTGATTCCACCCACTTATTTAATATAAGGAGGTTCATTCCATATGCATATCAAATCTGGTTTTAGAGCCACAATAAGGTTAACCTAGAAGATTCCATAGAATTCACTTTAGTTGGGGCCACTGTTATGTTCCAAAATGCAGTGTTACTACAATGTGGATGCAAAGTGTTAGTCTAAATGTCAGAAAGATGTATGAGTATTTTTTTACTTGTGAAAACGCAAATTAAAATGGGAGGGAGAGTATAAAACT
>VZRQ01004337.1:69705-80960 GCA_013397975.1 Machaerirhynchus nigripectus
CTTTCTCTTTCTCTTTCTCTTTCTCTTTCTCTTTCTCTTTCTCTTTCTCTTTCTCTTTCTCTTTTTCTCTTTTTCTTTCTTCAATTCTTCCTTCTTTCCATCCTAACATGAAGAATTTGATTGTTGACATTACATAACTGATGTACTGGAGTCCTAAATACACATAGGTAATTCACAACCATATTCTAACAAAAACCCAGTTTAGACCAATGAAACATTGCAGCTCATTAATAAGAAACAGAGTGAATGCCTTTCGCTCCAGCTTTATTTTTTATACTCTTTACAGCTGTTCCACTTATAAACAAGATCTTCAGTACATAAACAGAGACCAAGCATAATAGAATGACAAATTAGATCCCTCAGAACTGATGATGTTTATTTTTCTCATTCATTTTTATTAGCGTTGAATATTGCATGTCTAATCCATACTGAAAGAACCATGTAAAGTGGCTGGCCTCAACCATTTATCTGGTAAAAATTGTTCAACATATAAAGCCCACAGAAAACCTTAACTTGCTAATAATTCTCAGTGAAAAGGGGAGGAATAGAGGAGGAGCAAGTCCAGCTTTAAATTATTGAATTGCAGCTGGAACAAAACTCTTTCATATTCAAGTAGCTAATTGCAGGGAAAACAGTCTATTTCAGTCTTTAAAATTTGATGTCTTCGTTTTCCAAATATTTATTTGTACTGCACATGAGAGGCTTTAAGAAGGAGAGTATTCTAAAAGCTGGAGGAGACATTCAGGCTGAACAGTAGTTTACTTATAATTTACAGACTTGTAGTACTTAATATATAATGCAATAATCTATGCTGTGCCATTTGTCATTTGGACTAGGCCACAGATTATAGCTTAGGGCAGTGCATCTGTGCACAGATCAGGCAGGAAATGGCCTAAAATCTTGAACAGCTGAGCATGATGTCTCAGTGTAGTTGCAAAATTCAACCTCTGCTCCAGAGGTCACTGCATGCTTCAGTCATGACAGCCCAAATTGTTAAGCATGTGACTAATATGCATACAGAACACAGGCTGCCTAGTGTCTGCTGCAAGCTTGATGGCTGGTTAGCGGCTAGTCTTAATTTTATGTGACAATCCTATGTAGGAAGTGCCGGGTGGGTGACTAAATGGAGCATATTGATGTCCCACTGGGTGTAGCCCCTGTTGTTTTGACAAATTCTCCTTAGCATTTATCAATCAGGCCTACAATGGGGAGTGTGCTGAATATCTAATTCAGACATGCTAGTCAGGACTAATAGAGCAAGATAGCATGTTATTCAATTTGTACTTGTTAGTGATGTCCCACTGTCACTGGGCAATTTACCTTCACACTTCACAAATGAAAAGAGAAATTTGCTGGGCTTCAAACACTTACATGAGTTACAAGCAAAATTTTAATTAGCATGTCATTACAGCAATAATTTATTGCTTCTTTCTAGTGTCCTAGCACCCAGATTGCACTTTTCCTTTTTTTTACTTGAAGGCAAGATGTGCTTTAAAATTTATGGGGCAGGTACTTGAAACAAAACAAAAAAAAAGCAACCCTTCAGCAACTGAAAAACTGCATAGTAAGATACATATCAAAGACCATTATTTTTTGAAGCCTAAAAGAGGTTCGTACATTTATCACTTAAGGGAACATTTTGAGCTCTCCCCTTACCAAGTATTAAGGGATTCTGTAAACAGTGTTATTTAAAAGTCTTCCTATTTTAATTAATTTTATAACTACTTGAATGTGTAATTTTTCATCTCTTTCCAAATGAATTATAAAGAAAGTTGGAGAAAGACAAGAAACAAAGTGCGTCATGTAGAGAACAGTAAAGCAAAACCACATTTTTATTATATGTACATAAACTTCAGTAGTGAATTTTCAGTAAAGACCCACGTCAACAAATAAAGAAGCCTAATTTTGGTAACTAGAGGAGAGATGGATTCTTTAGCTAAAGTCAGTTAAAAGAACGGGTTAGTCCCTAGAAGTGTTTGAGAAGTTCAGAGTATCTTATATTGCCATTGAAGCTGAAAAGGACCTGATCTGCACTTTGAAGAGCTGATTCCTGATTCCTGGCCTTTGATGATTTGTATTTATTTGTATATATTGGTTCACATACTTATTTTTCTAAATTGCAACCCACAATTGATAGAACACAAGGATATTCAGTGCTTTAAGAGAATTAGAGAACAAAATTCAAGCAATCTGCACGAAGCAGAGAAGAGCTCAGGGATGCTTTAAATTCCTCAGACAAAAAGCAGTGTGAATTAGTCAGGGTGATTGCCATGCTGTACATTGCAGGATGCAGGACAGCTCTTCAAATGCCAGCTTCCTGTCTCTGGCACATTGCTCAGAAACATGGCTATGTTCTCTTGAGCTATCTCATAGCAGGTTCTCTAATAAAATGATGAATAAGCAATTAAATGAAATGTGAGCAAACAGATCACCTTGGGAGGTTTGTAGAGATGACTTCACACTAGAGATAAGACACTCTTACAGATTCTCAGGGAAGCAAAATTAGCTTGTTTCCAGGACATCAGTGATACCAGATATTAAAGGGGATTTTCTTATTATTCTTTTTATACAAACATGTTATGGAAATAAATATGAAAACAGAATATTGATCAACAAAAAGGCCTGCAAGATCAGGTCTCCTGTGTGATATGGAAGAACACCTTAGAGGAAAGTTAATGAATTGAGGAGTTTAAATACACCAAGAAATGTAAATTTTGCTGCTAGAGGTTATGGCATTTCATTGCTTTCAACACTCTGAAAGAAAACAGTGTGATTTCATAAAAAGCTCATAAAATTTAAAGGGAACTTATGCCTTGATTCGTTTTTGTCAGTGACAATTCTTTTTCCCCTTGGCAGGTCCTTTCAGAGTAGCAACATATTTTGGCCTCAGTTGTGGTCTCATTTAACTTGGTTCAAAGGCAAGATATGGAGTCTGACCATATGGAGTCTGACTTAAACTTAAAATATGGAGCCTACTCTACAGAGTCTGACTTAAGCTCATGTGGAAACAGTGGAATTTGACTTACAGGTGTTACTCATGGATCAAAATCCCACTGCTCCAGGGCAAGCAGTATGTTGCAAACAGCAGAGATATCAAACCACTGATAATGGCTGCTTGAGCATGAGGTGACTTTTACAAGCACCACTTGGAGTCCTGTATCAGCAATGAGATGCCAGGAAAGACTTTGCAAAACAGAGAAAAGCCTGGCTATTTTATTTCCATGCCCTGGTGTTGATTCTACGCCAGCTGAGAGGGGAACAGAGGCATGCAGACTGTGGAGTGTTGTATCAATATCATCAATATCAGGAACTCTAAGGCCTTGAGAACCCCCTAGAAAACTATAACCATGACCACAGCAAAAACTGGGGTGGCAGTTGCTACCACTTTTTGATATTTTAACAGCTCTTCCCTCACTGGCAAGGGTTTTTCCTATCTTTTGGCATATCCAGATGTTTCAGAATGCAACAACTATAAGCAGATGTAGTAAAAAATGCAGGTTTTCTCAGATTTTCTTGGACAATTTTTCCTTTTTTTTTTTTTAAATCCNCAATATGTTTTTAACCTTATTTTCTATTGTCTTTATTTGTCTCTATTCCCACTCCCAGTGTGTCTGTGTCTGTTGTCCATGGAGTGAGTGCTCTGCTTCTCTGGTCTTCACATTTTTCCCAAAGATTTACTGCTCTAGAAGGCTCACAGACACAACCCTTGCCAAGATGATATTTATTATTATTAGGTAGTAGTTTATGTATTTTACAGGTCAGTATTTTTTCTTTACTGTTCTGTTGTTTTTTATTTTAATTTTTATAGTGGAATACCAATCCCTAATCGAATCATTTAATTATATAATTATTCTTAAACATTTTCTCTCTTTCCTAAGTATGCTTAGGAAGTATTTAGTACCTAGTATTTAGTTAAAGTCTCATCCTCCTAATTTTGAAACATTTGCACAATTCCAAGATATTTTGTTGCTTTTCATTTAAATCTGTATACAGGTAACTGTAAGCATAATTTTCCCTGATAGTAGTGAGAGGAGGTAGATTTTCTCTACCTAGGCTATCAGGATTCTGAAAATTATTTCCAGTTGCAATAGATAGCTAGAAATCTCAATAAAGGAGACATACTTTCTTTTCTTCTGAAAGAACCTATTCACTAAAAGGAGTACTAAGCGCTCTCTTTAAGGGAGAGTATACAGTCAAGAGCTTATATACACAAAATTCAGTACTTTGGATCATACTGTTGTGCATTTGATGAGATAATATTTAGAGCATTAATCACAGATCAAATGAAACCAGCGACTTCTCCAGTGATTCAGCGGTGTTAAGTTATAATTTTCTAGCATCTGAAAACATTTCCTGGGACTGTTTAATTTACTGAAATTGCTGCACTCTTCCTACCCTAGATACTTGATACTGTTCTTCTTAGCAGTGCTCGAAATCTAGAAGAAAAGGCACTCAAAACTATTTGCTTTGCCATCCAAGTTAAGAGCAAAGGTTTTGATACAGAATAAGATACCACACAAGAGAAGTTATGTGCTAGAAGAGGGAGACTGTAATTCTACTGACTGTGTTATTCATGAAGGTAAAGACAGTCATTACGACTTTCTTGACTTAATATGTAATGTTTCTTCTGATGGATTATATATTACATGAGTAGCACCCATCTTCAGCATTTCTTTAAAAACTTAGTCTAATCCCTTTAATGTCATTCTGCAACAGCAATATGAATGGTCATCTAGTAGTTTTAGAAGCAATTTATTTAGCTTGTTAAATAAATTAAATCCATATCCAAAATATGGGAACCTTGCACTTTCCTTAAACCCTATTTTATTAATGATCTGGTTAGAAAAGATCACTGTAGATTTTTCCTCATCATCAGTAGACATACTTATACTCTGCATTAGATTTTCATCTGAATTAACTACTGTCCCAAGCAATGGACTTGGTGTTACTCACTGAGAACTTTCATACTTGCTCATTTTTTCCAAGTGGAGATGTGTATCTTTAACATATCAGCTTATGGATACCATGCAGGTATCTTGCATTAAGGGACATCTGAGTTCTGGAACTGTAAAATAGAAGGAAAAAAAGGTGAAATATGTAAGTAGTAGGCTTTGGGAGAAACATTTATGAGATAAACTGATTACAACTTCAGAAAATCCCTGATTTTTTCTACAGATGTATTTTTCATAGAAAAACCTTAATTTCAAACTAGAAGATATTACTATGAAATCAAATACTAAACCTCTTTGTGTTCTAACATAATATATAGAAACAATGAGATGTACAGAAATATATTTTTTTAATCTCCATAAAGATATTTTAAGTCTGCTGTCATTTCACTAGTTTTCACATGTTCTTGATAATCCCCTCTCTTTTCTAGAGTTTTGATTGAGCTTAACTACTAAGTGAGCTAAAAAGGTGGATGGATTCACCAAGATGAGGAGCTACTTAACCAAGCAAAACTAACACTAAATTCAATTCAAAGCACTAGGTAATTTAAAAAAAGCCCCAATCAAATCAACAAAGAAACTTATTCTTTCTTGGGTTTCCCTTTTTATGTTTTTCCCTCTACCCAGATGAACGTGTTTCCCTTTTATCTCCAGATTAAATCTAACTCTGTAACAAACTGCTGTCTTTATGAGTTTTCAGTTTTTCTTCGTGACATCTTATATCTCAATACTTCCCACACTAAGATGATTTCTTTATACTGGGCTTAACATCTTCAAACCTAGACATTTTCACTGTCTAAAAAAAAAACTGAAAAAAAAAAAAAAGAAAAAAAAAAAAAAAAAGAAAATGAGCTAGAGAAATTGAGGAATTCTGACAATTCCTAAACTGACATGTCTAGTCACTGAAAATAAAAATAATTTTCTCCATATTAAACTTGGGGATATATCCCTCCATCTAGAACGATGAACTCAGACAAAATATTTCTGAAACGAACCATGTGGAAAAGAGCTATCAGCAACTTTTCTCTTCACATCCTAGGTAGCATCATCATTAGATCATCTATCTCACATATTTTTCTTTTAAAATGTGGAAACATTCATATGAATAACAGATTCAATCCAGATAAGTAGGGATTGTCTCTATGTTCTGTGATGACTTCAAAATGCCCAGTGTAGGGATGGTCTGATTGCATTTATCGGGGAGTGGTGGGTGCTCGCAGGGTTGCCCTGCTCAGTATGCTCCTGCTACTGCCTGTTCTTGTGTACAACCCTTCCACCTCTTCCTTTGTCTCTCCTTTCTTTTGTCCTAGTTTGTTGAGTTTGTGACGGGACACCCTCCCTTTTCGGCCGAGGGTGAAAGAGCAGAGGAGGCTGCTGCTTCGCTGAAGTCCTTTATTTTGCAGTTCCAGAGTTTCTGAAGGTAGAGTTCGAAGGGGATACACGACAAGGCAAAGCAGCAGCGGCAGCAGGCACAACAGCTTTCTTCTTCTTGTTCTTCTTGTTGTACTTTTTTAACTAACTTACAGAAGTGGATTATATTTGTTAATTAACCAATAAAATTACACACAATTCTAGTTTTCTTAACCTATCCTGGTATAATTCTAATGATCATAAATCTTACGCAAGTCTTACATAGGTATTACACAGATTTGCATACATAGTTTTTATCAGCTGTTCTTGTTTATGTGAACACTCTATCTAAAAATGTGAACAATATAGTTCCATCTATGTTTTGTATAGAGTAAAGAAATTCTGTGAAAGGGTAAAACTGCTGCAGTACAAACTGTCTTTAGGGTCTCTTTGCTGCAGCTTTTCAATGTTCACGACACTTAGCATATATTTCTACTAAAGGGTAAAATCTATATTTCTATTTCACTTCGGTGTGACTTCATGTATCTCAGCTTATCCAAAGGTTTTAATTCAATCCCTGTGCTTTGGTTTTCCTCTGGGCCTGGGTCCAGAGGAGCTCTCACTCCAACACTAGTTACCCACCTGCTAAGAGAGGGCTTATAGATACTGCAGCTGCTGCAGCTGATTTCCTTAGCAGAGGAGCAAGTGAGCGTTAGGAAACAAGGGCAATAAGAACCTCCAGTAAGAAAATACTGGAAAGCATGCATCTTACTATTTGCATAGAATGCCCTTCCAAAGACTTGTCTCACAGAGTTCCTGAGCCACTGGTACTGCCTTTAAATACTGATGTATTTAACAATCACTATATTTATTTACTTATTTATTTATCTTTATACATAGTTTCCCAATATCTTCACACCTGAATCAACTTTTAACCACTAGGCATGTCTTCTTGTGCATGTCTCATTCTCAGTTAAAACTGAGTCTGGCCAGAGATATTAAGGATTACAAGAAAACCTTCTGTAGATATGTTGCAAGCAGGAGAAAGACTATGGAAAATGCAGCCCGCTCTGGAAGGAAACTGAAGATCTGGTGACCTTATAAAGAGAGGGTTGAGGTTCTCAACAGCTTCTGTGCTTCTATTTCCAACAACAAATACTCCAACTATGCCACACAAGTCAAGAAAGGACAAAGCAGGGACTGGGAGAATGAAGACCCTAAGCCCACTGTAGGAGAGAATCAAGTCCAAGATGATCTAAGGAACCTCAGTGCGCACAAGTCCATGGGAACTGATAAGATTCCTCTGTGGGTCCTGAGGGAGCTGGCAAATGAAGCTGCTAAGCACTCTCCATAATTTTTAAAAAATCATGGCAATCAGGTGAAATCCTTGGTGACTGCAAAAAGGGAACTGTAACCCCCATTTTTAAAAAGGGGAATGCAGAAGATCTGAGAAACTACAGACCAGTCAGTGTCCCCTCTGTGCCAGGCAACATCATGGATCAGATTCTCTTGGAAACTATGCGAAAGCACATAGAAAACAAAGAGGTGATTGGTGACAACCAACATGGCTTTACTAAGGGCAAACCATGACTGACAAACTTGGCGGTCTTCTGTGAGGGGGCAACAGCTTTGGTGGAATTCATGAATGAATTTTCATTTCATTACTTTGTGGGGTTGAGAAACAACCAACACTCCCTTAGAAGAGAAGGAAGGGATGATGGAGGAAAAGAGATTCACAGCCACTTTCATCTGCATATCTTCTCAAAAGAAAGAAAAGCCCCTTGTCAGTACCAAGATGGTAAGACACCTTTCTAAAGTCACCTTCAGGGATTTTATTCAGGTACAACTTCACTAAATGCAAAAGATAAACTGTTGGGGTTTCTGCATGGAACTGAACCTTCTTTCTCAATAGTTCTAGAATCTCTTAGTTTTTCACTTCGTTATTTGATGTCTGTTTTCCCAGTAAGTTTTCCTATGATGTGTGAAAAAGGGGCTTTCTAGCACCCTATGATGCCAGGGCAGCATATTTCAGAGAGCACATGATTTTATAGTACCTCGACGGTGGAAGTTCCAGATGCCACATGGTTTAGAGGTTTTCACCAACACTGTGGTTTACAAAGGCACTTCTAGGCAAATCAAAGACCATAGGAAACTAAACTGAAACAATCGAGATGTCAAAAAGAAGGAAATGAATGTCAGGCTAGGTGGAGAATTGAGAGATTGCACTGGAATAGTTTGCATTTTAAAGGGGACTGAATTGTGCTATAGACTAGATAAGACAAGGTAAAGATATTTTAATTAAATCAATTGGCACATCCTGATACCTAACTAAATAAGCACAAGTAATTACTGTGAATCTTTAGGGACTGGGAATATGATAGAAGCTTTTTGCATTAGTCCGTCCTTCATATCTCTCTGTGATTTTTGACATAAGGTGCATTGTAATTGTTTGCTATTTGTTAGAAAGTAAGCATTTGAGAGATACAGCAGTTCACTATGATTAAGAATGTGAATTTTATGTGAAAAAAAATATACTCATATATATGAACTGTCTGGTTCAGAGGTATTGCTGGGAATTATATGCATAAATGCCTGTAATAGTCTCATCAGTCACCCATAATTTGAGAAGTGATATGGTAGAATGGAAACAAGGTGGGAAGTTACCAGCACAGTCCTTGTTTTTCACTGACTTCCCTGAAGACCTGGGTTAAAGCCTCAAGTATTGGTATTTGAATAATGCTAAGTTGCTTTCTGTACAATTTGATTACCCAGCTTATCTATATATAATTTGACAATTTACAAAGTAAATGTATGTATTTTTTTGGTGAGAAGTCTGAAATCAGATTCTGAAAGTTTCATGGCAGTCACCTTTGAAGAGCAAGGATCAGCTTCATTCTAATACTGAGATCCATATGAGTCTCCGCACATGTAAAATTAGATTTTAAATACTTTGCTGCAGTTCTTTCCCAGTAATTATCTCTTCATTCTCTGTGAAAAATTGAATACCCCAGCTCTTCCTTCAGGAGCTCTTTTCCATAATAAAGGTTACCTTATTTGATGAGGAACTAGAAATACTGTTATGAGTCTGCTTCTGTGCTATTCACATGCTACTAAGAGATCCCAAGTGAAACTGAATGGGTGGTATTCTCCAGACTATTTGTCCCTCTTCCTAACTCAGTTAAGCTTTTCAGCAATCTTCTCAAAGTCTTCCTCAAATCCTTAAGACTAGTGAAGAGAAAATGACCAAAACAACAATCCATTTGTGGAATAAGTTAGAAAAGTATCAGATTCAAGACATAAATTGTTCACAGTCATGACAAGGTCTTTTAACGACTGGAGGGAAGATATTATGAAGGTCTTTCATGGTCTGGGTGTTTCAGTGCTGAGGCTTATACATCAGCAACTGACACCTATTTGCCATGCAGACTAGAAAGTAACTTGGCACTGCTGCCCTTTCTCTGACTTTTGTTCTGTGGAAAAAGGAGAGGGAAGAGACATCAATGAATATTTATCCCAGTCTAACAAAGACATGTTTATCTATCACTGTGGTGGAATCCACACACACATCTTGAGCACGGATAGGATTTTATAACTGTGATTTCACACCATCAATGTTTTATGTAAAAGGCATTATAAAAAGGTAAAAGGTACATTTCACCATAGAACATAATATTTTTATTGATTTCATCTTCCAGCAAAAAGTAATTTAGTCTTTATAAATCAAATTTTAAAAACAGCTCAATCTCCATTCTGCCTGTAACGCTTTTCTTGGAACTGTATTCACAATGTGATTTCAATTTGCATTTGTTTTCTCTGTATGCAGAAAGCTTTCTTCTTTACAACTTTTTCCATGAGACACAGATTTTTATGCATCTGAATCTATTTTAAATGACCATAAGGACATGGTTGGTGGCTTGTTGAAAAGTCAGGATTGATACTTCCTAAAATGTTTGGTCAGAATTTTGGAACAGTGACTGAAAGCAAAATAGATGATAGCATCACATTGAACTCCAGGACCATCTCACTTAGGTAACTCAAGATCAAAAGACATCTTGTTATCTCATTTTTATAATTCACACAGATTTACTAAATAGTAGCAAAAACTTGCTGTATAATTTTAAAAACACCTTATTTGAAAATTTGCAGCTTACTCACACATTGATCACGAATTCAGAGCTGTATAGCAACATAAGCAAGGCTGAAATATATTCAAGCTTACTCCAACTGAGAAGCCACTTGATGTATAATTTCTTTAAAATAAATAAACCACTTCTAAAGAAAGGATAACAATATCCAGGCCTTCATGGTTTGCAATTTTAAAACTATTAGATACATTTCCTTATTTTTCTCTCTTTACGCATCTCTCTATTTGTTTCTTGTTTGAAATATGTCTGGGCTGTCTGCCTGACCTTCTTTCAAAATTAAATGTATGGGTATATCTTGAATTTAAAATTGTAAAAAACTTCTTTTGTTTTGCTACTTTTGTATTAATAAAAATACTTTTTTGTGTTTTTCTTAAAGTGTAGCCTGTACATCTGCAGTGCAAATCTGAATGACGAAATAAAGGCAATTTTCTTCTAGTGCATGCCTTTTCCTAAAAAAAAATCCCAAAACAAAACAAAACAAAACAAACCCCTCCCCCACAAAAAAACCCACCCAACTCTTTGCAAGATACAAGACAAATGACACAAAAGTGAAAGGGCACTGATACAAACTGGATAGGCTTACAACATAATTGAATTAAGTCCTGTGTGCCACATATGATCACAAAGCAGGGCCATGTCTTGAGCACTCTGAATGCAGGGAGGCTGCCAGTCAATAAAAGGACCCTTTAAACTGTTTAAATGCATCATGAGCATGTGCAGAACACTCCTAGCTAACAGGTGGCTGAATAAAACTCAGCTGGTGTTGCACAGGGCTATAGCATTGACCTTCTTTAGGATAATTTCAGCCCTC
>VZRQ01004337.1:81047-113142 GCA_013397975.1 Machaerirhynchus nigripectus
CCCTAAAAAAAAAAAAAAAAAAAACAACTGTTACTGTACTTGGTGTAGTGGAAACAATTTAGGGATGAATAATTTCTTTTACCCCCTTGAGGCACCGGTGGCTCGCTCGCTGCTCTCCGCTCTCTCTCCCTTTCTGTGTCTCTCAAGTGAATTAACATAAAGGAACAGTGACAACAGCAAGCTGAAAAGCGTAGCTGGTGGGAGGATTAAGTATATCATTGAAAGGAATTATGTTGTAAATGACTGGGAGGGGTAGGGGCTTCTGTTCCTTGGTCCCATCTGGTCTTTAAAGAATACCTTGTTGTAATTACCCCCAGATGGCTTTGTGCTACACTGGGTCTGGACAGCCAGGTGCCACTGTACCCTGCTGGGTGTGATATTCATTGCTACATGCAGTGACAAAAATGGACTTCATTGCAACCTAATTTCTTCCAGGGTATTACACAAATATGGAATGAACATAGCTTATCAAACAAGAGCTTAGTGTGTGCCAGGAGCTGAAACTGTCACATGTAAGACAAGACTGCCTTGTTGTTTCACTTTTAACAATTGTCTTGAAATGTGGAAATATCAACACTTTACAGTGTTTGTCTGCTAATAAATATATATTATATCATGTTAGCTATTTTTCCAGAAGCTGAAATGCTCAAATTACCCTAAGGCAATTGCTGGAAATGGTAGAATAACAAACGCCTCTTACAAAGTCAGTTTTTCAACAAGATTTGCTGTAGGCTAAGTTTGGGCCCAATCCTGGAAGATGTCAGCACGGAAAACTCTCTCTCTTCACTCCCAGCCTCAGGCTTGCGTTTCTACCCTGGATGAAAATTTTTCTGCCTTCTTTCATTCTTTTGTTGATAATGCTTGCTTTATCTCATGTAGTTCCTGGTAATTTTACTTACAAAAATCAAGCCAATATTATATTTTCAAATCCTCCCTAAAAAAGAAGTTGTGAAGCTTATTCAAAAAGAATCATTATTACTACACAAAACTAGGTCTTTTGCCACAAAATTGAAAACAGAAGAGAAGTTTGAGGAAAAGCAGAAACACAGGATTCGAAATCCTGGCTTGCTGTGAAACAACTAACTGTATTTTGAAAAGTGGGTGGCCAGTACTTCTTTCCTTATGAAAATGCACAAATGAACATTGAGTGAAATGTCACTAAGAGTAAACATCTTCCCAGCTCATCTGCTTCCCTGCTTTGCCACACACCTGCCCACATCCCCCATGTCTGTATAAGCCCATGCATGCGGGTTCTTCATCACGTTTTGCATGGCTCATGCATAATTCCCTATTCTCCAGCTCCACTGCCAGTGGCACCACTGAATGACCAAGGTGTGGAATGGCTTGGTTACCACAATGCCAACAATAGCACCTGCTTCTTTTCTGGGGTCTGAAGGGAATGAAATGGTGATTGCCTGCTTCTTGCATCTCTATTTAACCTAACAATGTCAGGATTGTCTTTCCCCAGCCTTTCTGTACTTTCCACCATGTTGCATAGTCAGAGGAGATGTAACTCTGAGGCAGCTGGTTTTTGACTGCAAGTTACATATGTGCTCAGTAAATGTTAGTAACTTGTGAGAAAGATGCTCTTTACATCTTTAATCTACCTGTGAAAACGTGTAAATAGAATCACGACTGAGTCCCTAGTCTCCTTCATTACTATCCTCTGGTTAATGTAATTCTGAGAGAAGAGCTTGGTTGGCTTTTGTTCTTTTTTATTCTGTCCAGACAATGCACATTTTGAAACTGTGATGTTTTCTGAGAAGGAAAAGGAGTCTTAAAGTACAGAAAAATCAAACTTTCAAAACATTGACATGGTAGTTTGAGGTTTTTTAAATTGTCTCCAATTAAAACCTATATTGAAATATGACTACTCTACCTTAAATCACCAGTTAAACTTTTAAGTCTGGGAATTATTAGCAGATAATTATGGTCTCCTGTTTTCATAATTCAAACTTCTTTTTTTAAAGGGAACCTTTGATTTTACTAATTGCTAGTTACTCAGACTTCAAATCGGTCATATCAAAAATAGAATTCCTCTGCAAGGTAAAATAGATTTTTCACCCATTCTCTGTGACTTGGACAACGTAATTTTATGAAATGTCCCTGATCAGCTCTTATTCACCTTTTCCAGGAAGTTCAAATTCATCTATAAAGCCTCGATGTCACCTTCCATCACCATTACGAATACTTTCAAAAGAAGAGTGGTGTCCCAGAAACAAGTGCATTAGTCAATCCAATCCTTTGCTATGAAAAATGATGGGACAAATTTTGACATTAGAGACAAGGTCAGACTTATGCTGACTTAGTACTGTGTAGCGGCGAGTTTCTTCATGTTGATCAAGATAGTAAGATATGTTCTCTCTTTCTCTGTCCCTCCCTCCCTGTCTTTCTTCTACTTCTTTGTGTTTACATATACATGTATATAACTGAGGGAGAAAATCCCAGATATTAGGTAACTAGAATTATAATATCCAGCCTCTAAAATTAACATTATAGTTTGTGTGTTTTTCAAAAGATTAGCCAAATCTGAGGTATTTATCAAAGTCAGTTTATTTTTATATAAGAAAGTGAATTAGATGCCTTAAATTACTGAAAATGTCATAAGAGTCAAACATGTTTGTGAAAATTAATTTTAGTCCACATAAACTTCACTATGTCTATGATTTCCAATATATGAATATAATTTACTTACATAGAAATGAGGAAAATATCAGTCCTGGCTTTGAGAGTGAGTTATATTATTATGTAATTGGAGTTACTAACTGGAAAAATGAAGTTCCCAAATCCTCTGTTCTGTCATCAATGAAACCCAGTCAAAAATAAGAATTACTTGAAGTTCGCATATGAAATACAAGGTCCAGTTTGAACTTAATTCTTAAGCTTTGCTTTGTCACCAGTGCCAGGTCCGTATTTCAAGTGTCTCCCATAAAAACAATACCCTTGACAAGCCTCCCTCAGACTGCAAAATTCTCATTTCTCGGCTTCTTCTTTCAAACCTACTTCTGCTGATGAAGAAATCTGGTGAAATATCAGTGCTTCACATCCCACTGCAGAACATGTGTGAAACTGAAGAAAAACAAGAAAAACACTCCCAGTGCATTATTACAAGTATTTTGCCCCTCCACCTTGTCCACACTTGGGCTTTTTCCAGACTGGGAAAATCTGGTAGAAAAACTGGTGGCTCCTCTTGTTTGTATTTTTTCATATTAATTATAAATAAAGGAATTAAAGAAATAATAGCAGTATAATTTCAATGTGTATGATTTAATGATATCAGTTAACCTAACTTTTAAGCTTCATTTAGTATCAGTCTTAAGAGATTATGCATTTCTAAGCAAAGTTTACAGCCTATGATTAATGATTATCTTCTGAATGTAGAACATTTATGCAGTCCCTCAGTGGTATGTTCATCCAGGAGACTGAATTTTTACAGGCAAAGTAGAATCATAGAGCACAGGAGATGACATATTTATTGATGAATGCACTATTTTGTCAATAACACTGCAGTGAAGCTGTGTCATATTGAGCCATTTAACCAGGAAGATCTTGTGTGGTGAGTTTGCAGAATTAGGCTTGTTTTGTTTTGTTTTGTTTCATGTTGTTTCATATTCGAAGAAACAAAAATTATTCTAAATGTAGGCAGTAGTGACAATTTCTGTTGAGTATTTCTCAACCTTCTGGGTATTTCTGTTAACCAGGTTATGATCCTGGTTTAGAATGTACCATTACAGGATGTATACTGAGAGTTAGCGTGGCTTTAGTGTTGCTTATTACCTTTCGCTTTGCGTGCAAGTTCTGTGTGCACCCAAGTAGAAGCTGCACATGATAATAAACTTGCTATAACTTACTGAAAACAAGAAAACAAAACACTCTTGTCACTCTTTTGCATTTTGGACAAGATTGAAATCCTCAGAATCCTCTTTGTTTTAGCCCCAAATGGTGTAATCAAAGCTGCTTAGATGAAAATACGTAAGCATGGACATGATAATGCAGAAGATAATAACATGTAACACCCATAACTGTACATGTACAGATATATATGTATACAATTACACACAGTTGAGAACTTTGACATATTTTATCTACAGGGCACACAAGAACGCAATGCCACAAGCTTGGCTAGAAAAAAATATCCATATTCTCTGAATTCGCTGATATAGTATGGAAGAAGCTATCTTTCCTTCCTGAGTTATATGGCTTCTGAAAAACATCTTCCTCTTATTGTGAGAGTTTTAGGGTAAATTAATGTTTATTGGAAGTAATTTTTTTGGAACAAGGTCTGCTCTTAGTTCTCAGAGTGGTCATCTTGAGTCCCAGTGTAGCATTGCAGTGAAGTTTTAAGAGTGACAGCAGAAATGGAAAACCACCTCTGAGAAAACAGCATGGCCTTAATGAGAAAAATATGACGCATTTCCAAGCTGGTGAGCAGAGTGTAAATTTTCAGTATTTGCTAATCTGAAAGCCTTATTGTTTCATGGTTGGAATTTACAGATAATCAAAAATGGCTACATCCTAGTGTTGGGGATCTTCCACTCAAATTTCAGCTTTCTGAGAGTCTTAAAATCAAGCCAGACCTCAAACCTTTAAAATCTGAACCTTCTCCTGCACATGGATATATCCTTTTAATTATTACTAGCCTGCATCCTGAGGCTTTACAGAGATTTATGGCCCTTTATGAGATGGAGTCTTGCAGTGCGCTGTGGTTACCACAGGCAGAGTACGAGCCACAGCAGGAAACATGCAGGTGGTGTAAAGCTTTGCTGACCCTGCCATGAAAACAGCAGGGTTCTGCATTTGCCAGCATTACGGTGCTTTAAAGGAGGCCACAGGGATGTGGCACGGGGATGTTCTCACCACTTGTCTATTTGTAGAGAGAGCAGTGACAGCCAGCCTTTGGCTGGAGTGGGGAGTGTGGGAGCTGAAAGAAAGAAGGGTAAGGATGTGAACAGCAGTGGGTTGTGGTATGTGAAATAGAGATGGTGCTAGGATGACCTAGCAGTGAGATTCCTGGGAAAGCAGGAGGTGGCAAGCTCTGCCAGCAGCCTTCACTTCTGCACAGCCACCTTTTACTGCCTCCAGTCCACATCAACCACTTGCCTCGTAGCTGTATGCTGTGCATTTTAGACATCATGTAACTCTGGATTCAGGTGACCCTTCTTACTGATTTCAGTGGGAGGACAGCCCCCTCTGATGACATTTGGGACCATGTGTTTAAATACTGTGACCTCCAAATTTTCTTTACATTTTCATTTCACGATAAAAATATTTAAAATTTGATTTACATGATAGAAATATCATGCTGTTATCCAATATTATGACTGATGTGCTATAAAAACTTATATTTCAGTGTAAGTATTAGCCTCCTTTTGAAAGTTATGTACTAAATTAACAAATCCTTTTCTTTTTATTTTTTAATGTGATATTTCCCATCCAGACCTCAATTCTAAAGTGATGCTTCGTGAGGGTGGTGCCTTCTGTAATGCCATCACACAGAGGAAGTGGTGACTCTGCCTCTTTGCACTTTGATTACAAATCAAAAGAGGCAAGATTTTTCTTCCAGGTGGGAGGTGGATGGGAAGTTACATTCTAAACTCTTCTGGAGTATATGATAAGATTTGCAAATTCAAAAACAATTTTCTTCAGGGATTAAAAGAAAAACCTTATTGTTTGCAGATACAACAAGTTCTTAAGGTAACTCAATATATTTCTTCAGTTAGTGGGTTATTCATTAAAAACTTGTGAGGAATGAGAATGTTCTTGATTTTCTACTTCTCAGCTGTTTGCAGTTACTTAGTGAAAAATATAGTTCTAAAGCAGCATCTTGAAAATGGAGCACATGACATAGATATAGTGTAGAAATCTACAACTACAATATTGTTAAAGGAAGTACTCATGACAGTCATCACTTTCTTTAACATCTAAACTGAATAATTCATTTTTATGAGCTAACTTATGCTTAAGGTAAAGAATATATAGTTTGGAAGGCCCAGATAGATCATGAAAATATATTTGTGACCAAGAGAATACTGCTATTTTTTAACAGAAATTTAACATGGAAACACAGTAATATTTTTTTTTCATATGCAAAAACGGATTTTATTTTTGAAGAAAACACTGAAAGACGAGACAAAAAAGTGGAATGTTCACTATTCAGAGTTGTCTAACAAAGGAGAAAAAGAAGCTTCTCTATTAGATAAAATTTGAATATTTATGTGATCTGCTGCTAGTGGAAAATTCAGAAAAGGATCTGAATATATTTTTAGGTGAATGCAGGCTTATATACTCCTACATGAGCATTTACACAATTCTGCAATTCAACACAGAAAAGTTCTGTGAAATTATTCATTTTGTCTGCATGTTGCGGAGATACTGTTCACAAATTGTTTTCCCTGTTATGACCTATGTTCTACTGTATGTCTAACCTTGGAAAAAAGGAAGAATGCTTTAAAGAATAGTAGAATGAAAATTTTTCTATTTTATTTCATATACTAATACCCTACCATCTGCTATCTGATTAGTCCTTTAGATCACACAACTCTCTTAGGCTATAAACACCAATGTGTAGACAAATATTCCATTTAGGGGTTGCAAAGGCAGAGCACACAAGGTACAATTAAAACTATATATATTTTCAATAATTCATCCCCAAGTACTCCAACTGAGGAGTTTGTATGGATTTATGCAAGGGCAGGGCACAGACATAAACAAAATCTTGTCGATAAATGGCAATTCCAATCTATTTATGACAACAGTCAGTCAGAACCTGTCTTCACCCAAAACCTCTTCTCATCAGATATGATTGCAACCACAGTACTCTACAGTTGTAAAAATAAGAGCATATTATTCTCTGGCATTTCATTAATCTCTAATTTTTAATTTTATTTCACCTCATACTTTATCCTTCAAATGCAAAACCCTAATAACTTGTCAGTCATATTTTAGAGTGTAGCAAAATTGCAAATTATATTGAGGAGGGGTGGCAAAGCATGTTGCCCATCTATCCTGTAATCAAATATATCCCTAGGTCTAATCAGTAAGAGGACAAGTCGTCTGAAATGCTTGTGCACATCTTCACATGATATTCTCAGTGTCAGCTGAACCAAGCAGAACACTATGTGGAGATTCACTCCTCTGAGGCCTGCTGCAGTATTGATTCTTTATTAAGGTACTCAGTAGCAAAAAGAAATTCAGCATGATTATTCAAACATGCTCCTGAAAACACCATGAAATATCCTTTGCTTGACAATACCTTCCTAGACAAATTTTAATGCACACTTTACAGAATAGTTCAGACATAATTTTGAGGCAGACAATTGACTTAAGAGTCAAAAAAGTCATATCCCTGTTGAACAGCACTACAAATCATTGAAAATTTCTTATTCAGCTTCTCCTTGGATATTGATTATTTTCTATCCAACAGGAAAGAAAGAAAATGCAATTACAGCAGCACTGTTCATGCTGCTACTACAGGTACGGGTCTATGAGGTTTTCCAGTATTAACCCCTATTGTCACAGGTTTCTGAAATCAGCTGTAGTCTGGCACCCATGAGCTCAGTTCCACTTCAGTGTCTGAATCTTAACAAGGATTATATATTTAAAACACTTAGGGCCATATTCTGTTCACAAATATCCTCCTATAAATCTAAATTCATATCGTGGTACCCAAGTGCAATCTTTCCATTCCACTTTTTGCCATCTTGTAGGAATGGTTCTGTCAAAAAATAATGCATGAACTTGCCATTTCTAGCCCTTGTAATACAGATTTAATAATCTGGAGATTCCAGAGAGAAAGAAAGTGTCACAATGTCCCTTATTATAATAATGATTGATTATGTTTAAACCCAATAGGATAAACGTAATGCACTTTGAAAATGTCGTGATTGTTATCATGTCTGTAAGTACACCAGAGGAGTTTTTGCAATTCAAAAAATTTGATAGGCATTTCATGCTGCATCATCATATGGAAGAGAACTGAGTTCTCTAGATCACCATTTCTTTATCTTTCAGATAATTTGCTCAAATGACAGTAAAGGGCTAGCTCCCATGCAGAGGCATTGATATACGATGTGGATGGAGCTTTAGCAACATATGGTATGGTTTCAGAGGAGGTGTATTTAGTTTCATTTTTCTAATTATGAAATTATATTTCAAGGTGCATAAACCCCCATTTTAGATTATATTACAGTTCTAGGTAAACCAACCTAGAGAAAGCCTTTTGAATATTATGTGTGATAAAGCTGAACTGACTGTTGAATCCCTTATTCAGTTATATGACATTTTTTCTTACTAGTGTGAAAAGTAAAATTTTACATTAGCTTAGTGCTGCTTAAAAAGAACAGGATCAAGATACACCTGTTTATCTCACTTCACTCTGAATCAGGATCTAAACCTGGAGGGATAATGTTTTAACAGTTGTTTAGTTTTGTCTCAGTTATGATTTAAGAGCACAGAAAATTAAACTGACTTTCATAAAAGTTTAACAGGTTCTTCACTTGGTAGTTTTTAGCCCTTTGGAAAGGAAATCAGTGGGGAAAAAACCATTCTGACGTACCATATGACAACATACTTCAGGTTTTCCTATCCTGCCTCAGTTAAACTTCAGAAATAATGAGAAATTAAACCTAAAAACAGGTTGACTATTTTGAGGTTTTAAAAATGGGTTTGTGTATAATTTTTAGGTTAGATTCCAGAAAATTATCTTAGAAACTTTCTGAGGATCAGCCGTGATTACAGAAAAAATAGAGTCAGGCCTGAAATGAAGAGCAGATGTAAGAGTCATTAGCTTGGAAAAACCTCGGTGCACACTTCAGAAATGGCACCTCTGCTGAAAACAGTCCTACAATACATCATTGCACCACAAACTGAAAAAGAAAAGCAACTCTCAGACAACTTCTGAGAGCTAATGCAGCCAGATGTTTCAGTCTAATTTTGTTGAATTAAGGAAAGAAAAAGCAGACTTTATCACATCCATTAATAAAATCTATTGCCATAGAAATGAATCACAAGTGAGATTTGAAATATCACCTTTTTGCAAATTACATGTGTATTATTCAAAGCATTTAAAGCATATTAAGTGACCTATAAGGACCTATTTTTTCCCTTCCTGTGCTCTCAGGTACAGGTCTGAAATTAGCATCGCAGGGCTTTTTTTAAAGCAATACACATAATAATGTTCCTTTCACTCATATTAATGCCACTATGAAAAGGTTTCAGTTTAGAGTGGGTTAACCACAGTTAGTGGGTTAAAGTGTACAGAGAGTGGGCTAAAGTGTACTGAACCAAGTTTATTGAGACAGACACGACAGTGCTGTGTCTTGTGGAGCACTGTGTTGTGGAGGGATGTTGCTGTCTCTCTAGGTGATAGAGGAGTCGGTGACAAAATGAGGTAGTGACCCACTCAGAGATGTCTAACATATGCTGGCACAGATGCTACCAGACATCTCCCACAGGGAAGGAGACAGGGAGTGATTATTGAATATTAGGGAAATTTGTACCAGAGAGGATTAAAGCTTCTTTCTTCTCTTTTCCTGTTTTGGGGGAGGGGATGAGAAAGGAGAGGGATCATTTCACTGCCCTGCTCTAGTGAAGAACAAAAGCAACTGAAGTTCAACTTCATGAGCTGCCCCCTTTTGATATATGTAAAGCCACATGTTCAAGCAACAGTAGATTAATGTGGAGATCTTTCATCTCTGGAGATAAGAGTTTAAATCTAGGTCAGATCCCATTCTGAGATGAAATATAAAAATGCCCATGCTAGATTTTGCTTCTAGAAGAGAATAAAATAGTTCACTTGCATATTTTGCATTTTATTTGGAAATTAGTTGATTTCAGCATTTTTAAAGTTTGTGTAGCTGTTAAATGACTATATTATTAGTGAATTTGTCGGACATTTGTTTTTGTCTGTTGCCCCTATTAATGGGGTGCATAAAGCAAGTTCAGCATATGCAGATACACAGAGACCTCTAAAAGAACAAAGGAACAGTGGGCCAAATTTTGACTGAGTGAAATTGCCCATAGGGGGAACACTGATAGTTCAGAGCAGAACCAAATATAAGTATAAATAATTAATTAAAATATACATGCACTAGTTTTGTGACACATAGTGGAGTGCATACACCAGGATTCACAGAATACAGGACTGAATGAATGACTTGAATTTATGAGTGGGGCAGAATATAATGCAACTTTTTGCATCAAAGCTTTTAATTGTTTCAAATTATTGAAATGGATAAAAAGTATCTGAATAATAAAAATTTTCTTTTACATACTGAGCTATAAATTTTACTGAAATAGAACAAACTTGACAATCTTTCTTTTTACTGAGTTATCTTTCTGATATTTCCTAGTAATGTCTGTGCACACAAATGAAGTTTTTCCAAATACAGTAATTGAGTATTTCATTGTGCCTTCCTTTTTCCCTTGTAGATTGTGGCCTTTAAGAGATATGGACATAGTAAGAGGCAAGAGAATGCAAAGCTAAAGCTCTCCATCCCCCTGGTGTATCCAGAAGACAAACACTTGCTCAGTGGGAAGGAAGAGCGCTGCTGGCTCCTCTTTCCCCATTCAGTTTTTGAAAACTTCTTTCCCAAGAGAATGAGGAGTGATCAGATATCTATAGAGAGATTTCACTTTCAGAGCTGTAATTTCAAAACTGATGTTGAAGAAAGAGTTTGCCTACAGAAATTCTATCTTAAAGTTGTACACCAGTGTTTAGATTTATAATCTGTATTCATGCATCCAACTCCTATGTTATAACAAATCTTCCTGAGGTGACCAACCATCTCATGACTGAGAACTACTTGGCATGCAGACAGTTTTTTCAAATAAAATATTTTTTTAAAAAGAAATTTTTGTAAGAGGACTGGACTGAAGTGTGCTAACCAGCTCACCAACCCAACTTTCTCCATTCTTATTCTTTCAGACCATGATTTCACTTCTGCATTCCTTTCTTAAGTGTTAATTTCCATGAAGATGTATTTTTTCTAAAAAGAAACTGCAACACTGGGACCAGTAGAGTTGTTTATAATAACCAACCTAGACCTTATCTACATGTCATATTCTGTCTGTGTATGGTCTATGGCATTAGCTGCATTTCCTATTGTTATAAATCATAAAAGTAGATTTTTCAAGTGTTCCTTAGAGGAAAATGCTTCATTTTATCCCTTAAAACCTTTGTCTTGATAAGCAACAAACTCTGGCATCAGAACATAAAGATAATGTAAGTTTATAAAAATTATTTTTGGGCCTACTCACAGGACTACTGTACTTACATGCATGCAAGCATGACACCAAAGAAAAAAAATCTTTGGAGACACTTTGGAGATTTCCTACCTTTTTTTTTTTCTACTTTAGAAGTGTCACCTTCTATTTCTAGTGTACTTCAAGTGCCCCAGCTGTAGAAGTCTGCACCATGTGACTGCTCTTCTTCTGAATCTCTGACCAAACTCTTTGATGTTTTCAGGCAGCATATAGATCCCAGGCACAAAGACATTACCAAAGAAAAATTTTTCAGAACACAGTTCAGACAAACTGTTTCGCTATTCATATTTACATATTTGCTGAAATATTTTGAGGGGAACTAATGTGGTAATATTTTAGGTTCTGAAAAAAAATGAAGAGGATTTTAATTAAAATTTCAATGCCTTCTGTGAAGATTATAGCCAATAATGAATAATATGTGTCTGGAGGTATTTATGGCACTTCAAACATAGTTTTGTTCCTAGAAGTTTAAAAAATGAGGATTAGATTTTGTGCACTTCAGTGCAGAAATCTGGATGGATAAATCATTTTTACATGACTAAAGCAAGAAATATTGGCTGTTTAACTGTATATCAAAGTCAAAAATACTTGATAAAAGGAATGAGGGGTCTGTCTAAAGACAGTGGCTAAAGCTTGGGAGTCCACATATTCATTTCTTTTAAAATGAGCTTTTAAAAACGAGCTTCTTTTTTCTCCTAGTTTTATTTATATCATTCCAGGTTTAATAACATTAATAACATTTTTTCTAGTAGAAGGGAATGTAATAATACAAGGCTAATTCAAAGAGATAAATTGATGGGGGTTGCGAGATGGTTTGGCACACAGCATAAAAATGGATGCAAGAAAATACTGTGCAGCTAAATCAGTGCCACAAAATGATGCCATCTCAGGGCTGAAAGCCACATAGTCAGCTACATAAGAGTATGACTTTGATATAACCCTACAGGCAGTTCTACGCCCGCAAGCAGTCAGCGCTGAACACAGCCACATTGCTGGCAGTGAATCCACACAAAGGACTAGCCACAGGCCATGATGCCATTGCAGGAAGAATATATATTTCAACATTTGACATCTTGCTCTAACAGCTGCCAAGTTTAGCTGTAGCTATTGACCTGATTGCTGAAGGACAGAGAAGAAGAAGAAAAGAAGCAATACAGGCAAGTGATAGGCAGAGATTTAAAGATCAGAAGCATCCATGTAGGTATATGAACAGACAGAATGCCCATAGGCATGGAAGATCATCTTCTGGGAAAAAAAAACTGTATCATTATACAAACAAATACAACAACATTTAAAGATATTTAACACAGTGGAGATGAATGAAAGAAAATTACAATTTTTGGAAAGTACTTGGCCATTTGTTATATTCTGTGGGTTTTCAATGCTGCGTGCCTAAGAATATTATCAAAAGAGATTCTGTATTAGAAAAACTTCAAAGAGGAAAATCATGCTTACATAACTGATGAGAAGTTTGCACCATTTTTCTGCCAAAATCTGTTTCGCTTTAAAGAAATAAAAGCTTCTAATTTCCAGTGGGCTTCCCACATCTCACAATCAGAATCTCTGATTTATCATAACATTCACTGATACTGTCCCTGTTCACAACTTTCTTTTTCCTTCTCCTTTGCTGTTGTGCTCAGCAATGAAATCTCCATGGCACAGATAGTCATTTACTCCAGGGCAGATTTATCAGGGAAGCTAATGGGGTTGTCATGTCCCCTTAAATACCCATTAACACTTTCCCCTGTGATGCGTATTACGTGTCACAACAAAAGCATAACTGAACAGGTCCACTTCACCATTGCCAGTCCACTGAGGCAAAATGCAATTTGTTTGGTTTTTGGGTCAAGTTATTAATGAAATTATTCATTTTTCTTTGAGAGTAAATACAAGTATTTTGTTTTCTATTTGTTTGTAAAACTAACTATCAGAATGGGTTACCACCCCTATCCTAAAATTGTGTTTAAGGGCACAGAGGAGAAGAAAACACTCATATATTTGTTATTTCCTTTTGGAAACAAGGCTGTGTAGCTCCCTAGTGATAGATGTCCTAGTGCTTTGTGGTCTATGCCTGAACTGTAGAGCTAAGAAGGTGTTATAAATGGAAACTGTGAATGCTTCAGATGAAAGATAAGGACTGAAGTTATTAATCCTCTGTTCTTGATGTTATCTCTTTCCAAATTATTCTGATATTTTTCTTAATAACAGAAACAAGCAGTTATTTTTCTAATACAGTTTAGTTTTAGTTCTAAAACTAAAGGAGAGAAAGGTTTAGGAAATTATTTTGATATTATACACTTCAAAATCTGCTTAAAAGTGTAATGTTTCTTCCTTCACTATTTCCTTGAAAGCCCTTATAAAAATATATATATATTCTGAAAAATATATTTTTCCTTTTGCACCTGAGAGGTGAATTTATGCATTTGGTTCTACACTTTAAAGGGGTTTTTATGATTATTTGAACTGTGAAAAGTGGTAGGTAGAAATCTATGTTCATGTATCCCAATACCTTGTGCAATTCTTATGAGTTCTGTGTGTTCTGGCATATTACTTTATGAAAAGTAATTACTGACTTTCCAGATGAGTCACACTTTGACAGCTACTTTAAAAGTGTATTCTCTCCAATTTGAGTAAAGCAAACGGGGAAACAATGAATAACATGGGAATTGTACAAATAGCTATAGCAATTCAGCATCACAAGTCACTTGTGAAATCTGTAATATGTGAGGAGATTAGTAAGCGAGTATAAGAACAGTTCAGTACAAAAGGCAGCCCAAAGTTTCAAAGGTGACCTGCAAGGAATGTTGATTTGTTTATTTTTCATGAAACATGTCTCAAGGTTATTTATTTATTTATTTATCTACTTATTTTCTCCTCTGTTTTTGAGGGAATGAAAGCAAATCTTTGATTTTTCTTTCTCTTGTTACTCTTTAAGATATAATGAACATGAAGCCTGTTGCACATTTGTTTTCACTTTGTTGGAGGGAGAGGAGGGTGCAGACAGGGTTTGACAGAAATTGAGAGGAAGATATTGTGAAGGGAGAAAGATATTTTTTTCATTTCATCCTTTTAAAAAAATATTTAATTTGACCAGACCGGTTGACCTGAAATCTTCTTCCTTTCTTTACATTCATCTTTAGTTTTCCAATTTTCTTCCCAAGCTTTGTTCTCACAAAGATTTTTACGTGATGCCCCCCTCAGATGCTGTTACCTGTGGCTGTTCAGTGGTGACTGGACTCTGATGGGCTGCTTGGCACAGGTACAGTACAAATCAGTGCAAATTCAGCCAGCTTGATGGTATGGGTTTATTCAATGTAGCGAAAAAAATTGCATGTTGACCTCAGACATTTCTTGGTAGAACTCAACTGTTTCTCTAGAATGGTAGAGATTTTCTCATTTAATTATAGGGTAGAGCAATAATGTGAGAAATGTAGTCTTGCAACCAGTATCCAGACTGGTCTGCTACAAGTAGGTGATGGCAAGGATGCAACAGAAGCATAAGTGATGAAAAAACAGCCAAGAGTCCTTGAGTAAACCAAAATCATCACTGTTTTCTTTCCTTTCCTACTGTATGTTGTTCTGTTCCATCCTTTCATTGTACCTAAACCTCGCACCCAGTGATTGGCAGAAGGGACTAAACACTATCCTTTTTAAGATGCTCTGACCGTGCATCTTCCTGCTTTCATCTGTCCAGCCTGAGGCTTTCATCTGCATGCTCTAGTGAAGCATACTGGGTCTACTGTCAATTAGAAAATTGAATTTTGCCATCCTCGTAGACAGACACATAATGCACCAGAGTTTAGTGCTTCCGCCATGTGGATTCATGCCAGCTGAGGAGCTGATTCTAGAGGTACAGCAAGACACCAGTTCTTGAGTGTTTGTTTTTTAAATATTGGATTATGTTTACATGTTCCCATTAATAGAGGCTGACATTTAGCTGGCTACACACTGTGTCAGTTGCTTGAGATTCTTGGATTAGAATAAAACAAACATCATGATTCATTTACTGAAGCTGTAGGAAAAACTCTTGCAAGAAGGGAAAGATTTAAGCTGGAGTGATTTCTCTTCCTCTTTTGCAGGCATGATGCTAAAGGTGAACTGTGATGTGCTTAGGAGAGGTAAATAGGAGTGCAGTATAAACATTCAGATAGGTAATTGTAGTAATACATAGTAGATGAGGTGAACAATAAACACAAGCATTAACACCATTTTGAAAATACATATAGGGGTGAATAGTACACCACATTGCCTTTATCCAGTATATGAAATAAAAGACTTCACTTTTGCTGCATTGAATCCTCCTATCTTTACTTTGATGAAGCCCTCTCTGAGGTCAGTGACTATTCTAAGAGAAGAAAAACTCTAAAATAGAGTCTATGTTTGCTTGGCAGAAGTTAAAAATTGATGTTCATGCGGTAGGTTTAGTCAATGCATAGTGGGTTGATTCTGATTTCAAGCGAACACAAATTAGAACTGACTGTCCTGAAGTGAGTGGAGCTGCTGAGAAGTGAAACTCCTGTTAAATCACAGTAAAACCTACGGATGCATTTTTAACCAGGCAGATTTCCTCTTTTTATTCTGAAACATGGAAGAATAGACTGAAAGCCACCTGGGAAGTATTATGTGAAGTGGAAAAGAGTAGGATCAGTTGAGTTATGGGAGCAGAAGTTGATATCTATGCCATTAAACAGTGCCTAAGAATACTCATAGGAATTCAGCAGCACCTGTGCTAGCAATGCGTTGCAAGAGCCCCTCTTATGGCCTATGGCAACAAGGCCAACAATTCCCTGATACGAAAGCAATGGCCAAGCAACTTTCCCAGAAGACAGTATGGATGTTACCTTTCTATTCTGGTGAACAGGAGGATTGAACCTTGCAGAGACTTGCTGTTCCACATCAGCTGGTATTAGTTTCAGAAAGAGGTTCTGGAGATTTTTAAGCTAATAGCGTTGCTGTAACCTTCTTTGTTGAACAGATCTAACTATTGTATTTTATGCCTTCATGAAGAATTCCAGACTTTTTTAAAAAGAAGGAATAGGCATTAATCAATTTGCACACACCACACAGAGTGTATTTACTACAAACAGAAACTCTTAAAATAATCTTTAGAACAATGAAATTTAGTCTTAGTAAAGACATCCCATCTTCCTCCAGAGCCTGATGTTGTCTCTTTGTACTATTGCATTCTTTTTCTCCTAAAAGCTTGTTGGAAAATGCAAGACTGCTGCTCCTTTTGCACCCAGCCCACTTGATTTGCTAGGAAGAACCTACCCTCTGCATCTCAGAAAACGAGAACCGAATAGGAGTCACAGGGATTTTTGGTTTAGTCCTCTGGATTATTGGGTATTTAGTTGCACCTTACAGGCAGAAGACATGACACTGTTCTCTCTGAAGGAGGAGGCAGAGTTTGGAGTCATATAATTTGCCAAAGACAGAGCTAAATGTTTTTATACTGGTATAAATTCTCAGCTTTAAAAAAGTGTCCAGGCTTTAGTGTTCTGGGGCAGGGTGAGCCCATGAAGATGAACAAGCATAGGACAAATATCAGGCAATGTCCTGGCAGCCCTATAGTTTTAGGACATTAGTGGTGCAGTTAACACCAGTTAACACCAGTAACAGTGAGAAACAAAGGTGTCTGACGGAAGAATTTGGAATGACAAGTCTGGAATTCAGGATAGCACCACCTCCCCTGAGAACATACCCAGCTAGAGGCAAATTTTGAGGAGGATGGTTAAGCAGTGAGCAAAGAAGTGGTGGTAGCCAGTCCCTTATCAGCCTTATGCAATGAAGTGTGCACTAGAGTGCGTGGCCAGGGAAAACCTTCCTCCTTTTCTTTTTCTTCCTTCCCTCCTCCCAGGTCCTTGCAGCCTCCAGTACTGAACCTGCCATGTTGTGAGTCTCAGAGTGAGTTGCCCATAAACCCAGGTTTGCTTGGGTTGAAAAAGGCAGATGTGACTGCAAAACAAGATTTTTAAAAGTAATTTACAAGTAGAGGTTTTATTTAAGACACATACTTGTCATGCAGCATCTTGTACACCAAACTGAAGGATTGTTGTATTTGTTTTAGTTGCCTGTCTAATGGGAGAAAAGAAGAAACAGGGTATTTACATAAAAGAGGATCCCATTGGCAAGATACATCCATTCCTGCTCCTGATATGAAGTTATGCTGCAGCCTGTTAGCCTAACCTCTTTTAAAACAATTGCCATACATTGTAGGCTTTTTTCCCTAGAAGGAAGAACATCAATACGTGTCAGAGAAGGGCTGTACATAGTAACAGTGTTCTGTCTTAATGGCTTGGAGTTGTAATGCAACCTATTGCTCTGCAAACGTGGGCTTCATAAAGATCATGTGCATTTGGATACTATGGTAAGATTAAGGGTAGTTCTTGCTTGATACAAATTTGTGTTATATTTATCTTGGGACAGAGTTCTCTGTCTCAGTGAAATGTGACATGTTTCCCAGTGTTCTCTCAGGGTGGATCAGAGTTGGTGTAAAAGGTAAAAGTTTTTTGTGGGCCACTGGTATCTCACCCAGTATGTCACCCCGTGCTTTGTGGGCTTTGCTGGAGGGGGTTGAGTCTGGTAATCTTGGGCTAGATAAAACTGCTAGAGGAATTGGAACAGCTAGCGTAATTTTGCCTCTGTTATCAAGCTGAGTTGTCTGAAGTGGCCTGAATTTCTCACACAATATGCTTTATTCCTTGTGTTTATACAGTAGTTCTATTTGAGAGAACAAGGTTTATGTGTTGAAAAATGCTGGAGTGCGGCAGAGGTCAAATGTACATACTGTACAGCAAACACTACGAGTAATTTGTGCACCTGTATTTTTGGAAAATGCTTCTTTGTGGGTTGCAGTAAAGTGCTTTCTGAAGATGGGAATGTCTCATTTTTTATTGACTTAAGTTTGCTTTCAGCTTGAAAACTTAAAATTCAAAGATTAGGTTTAGAAAGTGAGTTTGTGTAGGTATTTTTAGGTTTGTTACTACGAGAAAGAAAATATGGATTATTTGAGTGTTCATTTTTCATTAAAGAGGAGATATCATACTTTCAGAACAATAAAAAAGCATGCAAATTACAAGAATTAGGCCTTATTATGACATAATTACATCTTTTAAACTATGATAAGAGAAAGCTATAGTGTCAACATGTACCTGGATAAAGTAACACGTAAGTATCAATTATGAGATACATTGTTGTCATCTCTATTCATGTATGTTTCCTAAAGACTGAAATGTAAATTTTTTACACAGATTAGGACAGAATAAAAGAAATTATATGGGTAAAGGTGTAAAACTATTTAAAATTGCAGTGACTTTGAAAGGAATAATTCTTGCAGAGATAGAGAAATACACACAGAAATACTGTTTACAAATGCAATTCAATTAAGTCTGTAGTTTCTCTATGAATACATCATAATTCTGAACAAGTGTAATTCCTGCAGATAAATCTTCAGATACAAATTAAGTTGCTCTTTATATTTTTTATAATAATATCACAGGCAGAAATGTATTTTTCTTTGTATAGTGTGATAAATATCAGCATAAATCATTTTAAATTTCACAGCATAAGCACTTAGAAATTAAGTAAATGTGACTACAGTTTTGTAAAATATTTGATGCTGTTGCAAGATTCTTCATACCAAGAAATAGAACTAAGACATAGATTTTTTTTTTAATATCCTGAACAGTTTCATCTTTTTTAAAAAGAAAGAATAACAATAAACAGATGTAACACAATATTCATGGTTAGAAGAGTGTTTAATTCTACACTCTGACATTGGACTCATAGGGATTTCAGCAGTTTGAAGGACAAATTCACACAAGAAAATCTCTATTCCTCTGATCCAGCTGTATTGTAATTTTACATTGGTATTCTTGCATTTCTGCATGTTTAGATTTTTCTTCTCCTGTCCAAGGATGACTTTTCTAACATTATGTTTTTAAATCTGACAAGGTCATACAAGCTAAAAAAGAAGAAGAAGAAGAAGGGTCATCAAAAGGGGAAAAATAACAGAACTACGGTGAAATGGCTCTCTGTTGGCCTTTGTATCGATTCAGAGTGTGTCAAAAGGGTCTTTTGTCGTGCCCCTACCACGGCATACTAATTTGCTAGATCAAGTCTGTCAGAATATCGACTGGAAGTAAAGAACTACAGTGGCAGCTTTTGTGTTTCATACAGCAGGGAGCCTGTGTGTGAAACAGGATTATCAGAGGGTCATGAAGAGAGTCAAGGGATGTCCATCACTTCCCTTCTGGTAATGTAATGGGGCGGGTGCCTGGACGTGATTAAGATGTAGGACACAGGAGGCATAGCAGTGAACAAATCAGACACACACACATACATGCAAATCAGGTTGGCTGCTGTTAACCACATATTTTTAATGAAAAATCCAGAGACAGACCAAACAAATATCTAAATAGCTGCATTCTGATTAAATATCAAACTGGCTGTTCAATGTCCAGGGCTCATGTCTCTGCCTGCTTCCTTGCGTGTATGTGTAGAAAATGTACAATGCATACAAGAAAGCGTTTAATTATTTTTTTTTTTCTTTTTAATGCAACATTCCAATTTACAAGCAGGTTTTTTTACTTTTTTTTTCTTTAATGTTGTATATAGCATTGCTGGGTGATTACACCAAACATCCAGGGGACATACAAAGATAAAATGGTGCTTTGTGCTATGGCTATGCATGTATGCCACATTCAGACAGGATGCTCGTCACTCTGCTGTGGGTTTAGCCTTGACTTAGATGTCATTGTCATTCTAATACAGCATAAGCAAAATATCTTTCTAGAAATCAAGAAAAAAATAGAAGTATTTGTAGTGCCTGAACAATACGTAGGCTTGGTAAGTGCTTCTTTTTAAAATTGTGGCAGGGAATGTCTGCTTCCTGGAGATTCAGGCTGCATGTCTAGCTTGTGTGAGAGCTGTAAGGAGATTTCTGGCACACACACTGACATCATTTGCAATCCCTGTCATCTGTACAATCCATTTTTCCTGAGCTTTGTTCCTAATCTTTAATCCTTTATTTCTGAAAATTCGGTGCTAAGTAGGAAAACAATGCAAGATGCCAAAACAACTATGGCTTTTACATATGTAGCTTTTGAAGGCCTGAGCCAAACTCCACGGACCAAGGCATGAATCTGAACACGGATTTTGCAGCAGACTGCATATTCCTTGGACCAGAAATAGTTGTTTTGGTCAGATTATCAATGAAATATCAAACCTTGGAAAAGTCTAAATCTATTTCTCATTCCCCTATTTACAACCAGGCACAACTAAGGCAGTGTCAAGAGCCAAGGGTTCAATTGAGGAAACCACTTTTTTTCCTGTTTTTCTTTTCCTCTCCCTTTCCCTTTTCCTTTTTCAAGGAGCAGGAAAAGTGTGTACCTTTTTAAACATAAAGTGTTGCTCTGGATATAGAGATACTATTTTGTTTCTTTTGAAGGCAAAGAAAAGTTCTCGTGGGGTGTAATATAAATAAAGTAGTACCCTGTTTTGTATGTAACTATTTTATCTCCTCTAAAATTGGGATAATTATCTGAGAGCTGTTCAAATGATACCCTGCTCAGAGCCAAAGAGGTTTGTCAGAGGTAGCCAAACACTGCTCTGCCTGAAGCTGGGTAACAAATTATGTCTAACAAAAAGGTCTTGTGGTGTAGGCATACCTAGAAATAATGATTTTGATTTGATATTTCTTACTGGAGTTAAGAACCAGTGGTCAGGTATTAAGTAGCCACTGCGTGCAGAGGAAAGGGAATTGCACAAGTCCGTTTGTTTAAATTTAAATTTTTTTATTTAAACAAACTAAAGCTCACTTTAATGACTAAATAAAGTCATTAAAGTGAGCTTTAATTTGTTTTCAATGTCTTTGTTCAATAAGGTTGGTGCTGTGCAACTCACTGGAATAGGAGCTCCTGGCAGGATGAAGCAATGTTTAGTAGAAAATAGTTTTTCTGTGCATATTTCAGGTGGAAGCAACTGCTGTCATAGATATCAGCTGTGTAGAGCTTCAAGGACAGAAGCATGTCATAAAGCATGAATACATGAAAGGAAGAGGTGAGCCCTGGGAGCTTCTCCGACAGGAAAGCCTGACTCATTTCTTTCTAACATGCCGTGCGCCCATGCTCTGCCGCTGGAAATTGCCCTTATTCCTGCCGACCAATATTTTCCACTTACCCATTTCCCAGGGTTTTAAGTTTTAGTTCACAGTCAGGAGAAGGTGGAATGGTAAGAGGACTACTATTCTGAAAAATTCAATATTGCCAAGGGTTTTTCTAAATCTCAGAACTCCTTTTCAAGGAGCAAAACTCATGTTCCTGAAATGCCCAAATGAACAGAAATTAGCAGAGGCTGGGTATTGAAAAAAATATTGTCTAAGTGTATTAAGAAAGGAGAGCTACAGAAAATATGTAAGACATATTTTTATTTCTTGCTCCTCATGACAAATGGCAATATAATTATAATATGAGGCATAGAAGACAATTGTGCAGAGGAGACATTACACAGTGTCTTGTTAAATCTTTGCCAAGTCTCCAAAGGTGGAGGTATGCATCACATGCAAAGGGGACCACAGAGTGCAAACCAGTAGGATTTCTGATCAGAATGACATAACTTTCATGTCATTCTGTGGAAATGGTGTTAAGTGTGGAAATGGAAAATACTGGTACATACAACAGTGTTTGTCTGGGGAGGCAGAGCAATTCTTAGAAGCCTGATGGCTTTCATCTTTTGAAGTTAGAGCAGATGTCAGGATGGCAAAGGATCATGACACATTACTGACTGCCAAGGATGCATAATGTGAAGGTCAAGATGTGACCTGATGCAACTGCACGCTTGGTATTTTTTCCTTCCGAGTCACCCATTGAAATCTGAAATGCAAGCCAAACATATTTGAAAAGCAAAAGAAACATCTTTTTACAAAATGAGGAAGTGCAGTAGAAACACATAGCCGAGAAAAAGTATTTTCTTTACAATATCAAATTAATTCTTGTCATTTTGCAGTACAATTTTTCCCTCTATCTTCTCCCAATCTCTCAAGACTCAGAATCAAAATCTGCAAACAACATAATACTGAGTGTGAAATTTCACAATCATTTTTTACCCTTAAGGCTGTCCATCCCACCAAAGCCCTGGATTAAAGCCTATCACTTGTCACCAGAGATAGTCACAAAATACCCACCAGGAAAAAAATGCCCTGCACTAATAGTCAGGATTTTTTCCCTTTGTCTGCACCCTGTGCTGCAAAATGCTGGCAACAAGTTAAAAATAAACCTAGACAGAGCTCAGAGAGCTGGTATAATGTGACCCCTCTGCCTGATCTATGGTTACTGGAAGTGGTATGCCTTAGCACTGAGGCTGCAGCATAGCTTTTTTTTTTACCACACAGCCATCCCTACACATGTTCATTTAGGTTTAAAGCAAAGAAGCTAAATCCTGTTTGCTGGATGAACTCCAAAGCAAATAATTGTGCTCTGCCTACTCAAAAGTCCGTATTACTTTTACATGTACATGATATCTAACAATTTCCTATTGCTACATAGCATATGTTTTTAGGCAATTTTTTACTCACTTTTAGAGGTTTCTTTTCTTCTATATGTGTTCATATATACAGACATATTTATATTCTAAAGGGCACAGAGGTTAAGCAATCCTCACATTTCCTTTACCTATTTCACAAATGTATTAAGATTCTGAAAAGGTATTTGAATTATATTAATATACTTAATATATTTTGTTTCAGTCATTACAGCACAAGATGCAAACAGTTTTAATGGTACTTGGTAATTCTTCCTCCAGCCCTTTCATATTTTTGGACACCAAAGCTACTTTCTGCATTCTAGAATGCAGACCACTACTTCCATTTTGGTTTCCTTTTGCCCTACAGATTCTGAATGATGTATAAGTACTTGGTAAACTAATAGAAAGGAAATTAAAGCACTCATTTTGGAGCAATTTATGAATCAATATAAAACGTTCCCATAACAGGGATTCCTTTTGGAGATGGGACCATAGAAGTAGAGCTTAGTTCCTCAATCTGAATCACAAAGTGTTACGAACATGTTTCAATAGTTCTCCACTTCATCAAGAATCTTTAATGGAAATGTGAAGTGCCCTACTCTTGGAAGGACTAGAATACTTCTGGGCAGCTATCTCTGCCTCAAGAAGAGCAACAGAGAGTTGTCAGCTACAGAGTACTCAGGGTTCATAATGGAGCCCTCAGTATATACTGTAATTTGAGGTCTCTGAAGATTTTAACTTGAAACAGATCAGAAAAATCTGTTTTTATTAAATTCTAAAGCCTTTGAACTGTGACAAAATGATTAACAAGTTTTTCTAGTTTTCCTCTGGTTAAAGTCAATGGTTTTTTATGTTGACACCTAAAGTAAAGCCTCTTAATGTCTTAATATAAGTATATTTAAATACTGTTTGTGAAATATCTAATTATCTAAATAAAAGAAAGTATTTTCAAAGGGCTTTTAGTTCCTTCAAACTGTGTGGGAAATTAGGCTCACCTAATCCAGCTTCCAAAACACATGGGGGTACCTCACCAAGACAGAGAGCAGGGGTCTGTCTGTTGCTGAGGCTAGAAAACATGCCTTCCAGCAGGGATTCTGGCATGGTTGACCCACTACACAGCACTGTAGCTTCTCCTCCAGATTAGTCAGGAGGACATGGTATCAGAGAACAGGAGATGGCCACAGTGCTGTGCTTTAAGAACATATATTCACATTCTGCCTTCTTGGATGTACACAGGAACAGATTTTGGGACCTGACTGAGCTGTGATGATCCAAAGACCAGCATTTGGACCATGCAATTGTGACCACAAATTTTTATTTTATATCAGCACACAGCAGTCTAAATGTAATAGAAGACCCTTACTTCAGAAGCGGGATGGACTGGTACATTGTTAGGCAATGCAGTAAGGGCAGAACATGACAATGCCATACACAGTCCAGAGAAGGGCAACACAGCTATGTAAGGACCAGAGCACAAGCCTTATGAGTGGCAGGTGATGGAACTGGGGATGTTATGACACTAGAAAATGAGGCTGAGGGGGAACTTACCGCTCTCTAAAACTGCCTGAAAGGAGGCGGTAGCCAGGTAGGGGGTCACTCTCCTCTCCCAAGTAACAAGTAACAGGACAAACCAGTCTCAAGTTGTGCCACGGGAGGTTTAGATTAGATACGAGGAAAAATGTCTTCACTGAAAAGGGGGTCAAACAATAAAACAGGTTGCTCAGGAAAGTGGTCCTGGAGTTATCTACACATTAAAAGACATGTAGATGTGATGCTTGGGAATATGGTTAATGACGAACAGAGCAGTGCTGGTTTAATATTTCAGTATTTGGACTCAATTATCTTAGAGATCTTTTTCAACCTTAATGATTCTATGATTCTATGGTTACTTCTGACACAGTGCAAAAAGACTATATAGCATAAATATACTGGTAGGTGTGTAATAGGTAATGCAAAATTTCTGTGGTTATATTAGCTCTACATTACTGTACTGTAACTATAATTTTTCTTTGAAACATAGGCACCCTGTTCCTTTTCTGTTACTTTAAATTTTGACTTTCTTTTGATGGAATTGAATCTAGGCTACTGAGGAAAGGGATACGTGTTTATGACTAGATTCTCAGATCTGTCATATTTAGTACTAAGAATAGAAATAGTATCTGTGTTTCTAGAGATAGCAACAGTCCTACTAGAAGTTGTAATGCTAGTATAACATTACATAGGGGAAAAAAAACATGAATTGTGTGACTGCAGAACATAAAACTACTTCTTGGTCCACTTATACTCTAGGACAGGAGATAGAGAGGCAATAAAATTAATAACCTAGACCACTAACCTAGCCCAGAGTCCAGTACCGTGATCTGGAGTTGCATACAGAAAAGTAATTAAAGACCCACTGTCCTGGGAATCATGCAGCTGAACTGAAGTGTTGCCTCTGTAGTTTCCACAAGCTACAGGTGAGAAGAGGGTGCAGAGGGATACCGGTCACAGAGCAGGAACTACACAAGTCAAGATGGAGAAATTCCTTAGAAGCAGTCAGAAGAGAAACTCTCTGAAGGAGGCTGAATCTTAAATCCCGCTTCTCTTCAGGACTTAGTCCCCCTAACTATGAAATTCAGCCTTGTAATCTGTTTCATCTCACTGGCTCTGGAGTGCTGTGGGCAATTTCAAGGCATGAGGGGCATGTGTCTATTCCTTTATTTCTTTACTCGTTGTAGAGATTGGATCCTAGCTACAGCAACCTTGCAAACAAACAAACAAAAATCCAACCAAATAAAACAAGGATCATGCTGCTCTTGATAATTCTATTATTTAAGTAGCCTACAGCTTAGACAGTCATTCTCTGCTGCCTGAACAAATAAAAATTCGCATCATCCGCTTCCTGGTTTGAGGGTGCTGGAAGCATTAGCTAACCCTTATAAAATTCTTTGAAGAAGAAAAATACTCACCAAGTGACATGTTGAAGCACTCTTGGTGACATGGAACCCCAAAATGCAACTTCCTTGTTACCCATTGCAAACAACTATCAGTAATCAAGAAGCGCTCTTAGCGGATTTCACAGATTACAGTCCCTCAGTGATGCTGAGTTAGTCTATCACTGTTTCAATATCTTTTAGTAATCATCTCACTTTGCTTACAACCATTCATCTAACACTTACAAGTAGACATAGTTGGCTACTGAATTATTTTCCATTTCTGCGTAATACCCTTACTCAGCTACACACCTGTTTAGCCGTTCATTCATCCATCCATCCTTGCTTTGATATAGGTGGCATTACTCTAGCACTCAAAGACTTTACAGGCCAGTGGATTTTCCTGCTGCAGAACAGGGAAACAGTCTTACCCACATTTTTCGTGTCACATAAGTTCCATAAGTGACTGAAGAATAAGAAAACTCTCTTATCCAAATCTTAACGGAAATCTATTGTAGAAATCAGTTTCTTCCACTAATTCAATGTATTTTTCCAAAACTGGTGATAAAACTTTTCTTGGAACTCTTTTGTGGTCCTCGAGGCCTTTTATTTCTCACTTAAGCTAGTTATTGTGTAGGCCTACCATGACCATTGCTGTCTGATACCACATTGACAGGCATCCTGAATCAACACCTCTTCTTTGTTCTAAGTTAGAAACTTGGAAAGAATTCCCATTGAGACATTTGTTCCAGGACTATTCTGGTTTCTGCTTTTAAATGTTCTAGTAGGGGCCACTTCTGTTTCTGTTTTGACTGAAAATGTCTGAATTCTTTCAACAGTGTTTGTAATGAATGTCAAATTTCCCTTCAAGTAATGACATCACCTTATGCCAACTTTTATTTTCTGCTTTTCTGTTTAACTCTGCTTTGAAATATTCTCCTTAATTAACATTGTAATCTTTTGTTCTGAGATGATTTGTATCTTCTTGAAACATCAAAATGACTTCTTCCTAAAATTATAGTGTTTTAGGTATTTTTCCATCCGTATGATTTTTGTGTCAAGTCTACTAGTTAATAGACACAATTTTAAAATCTGTCACCTTGAATTTTCCCTCTCCCAATACTTTCAGTGAAGCTGGAATGGCTCCACCATTAGACCCCAGACCTTCCGCATCTCCCTGAAGTTTATAAGATAAAAAGAGCTGTCAAATTACATTACTCCCATATCCAGTCTCTCACTTCACCTGCCTGGATGACCATAATAACTACATCATAGAAGTAATTCTTGCACTTCTGGACTCTGACAGCTGGGGAAGGCTTATTCACTTTCTGCTCAGGTGCAATCTTTGTCATGTACAATAACAACTTAGAGATTAACTACAGCAGAATGAGAAAAATGCTGAGAACATCAGCTGAGACCCTTCTTCTTGTGCACAGACTAGCAGTTCTACTAAAACATTGAAAAGGTCAAGACATCTCTTAAGACAGAATCTTCATTTAAAAGACCAAATTTAGTCTTTACTGGACAGATAAGCTCTCATTTTCTCTTCCTCTTAGGACTATTTAGCTTACAACCAAACAAATGCTACATTGTATGGAAGGAAATAAATATGAATCCAAGCCAGAAACAGTTATTACTCTACAGAAACAGATTTTTTCTTCTATTGAAAAATGTTTAGATTACACTCCATTAAAAAGCTATGGCTTATTTTTATTATTGATTTGGCCTGAAACTTCAAATCCAATTAGTTCAAGATTTTGGTACAAACAATAGGTAGTTATATTTTTTTAATATGTCTCGGGAATACAACAGTTGGATTTATTAACAGTTTTATGATAACAGGCAGAGAAAAGTAAGAAAAATAATAAAGATTCTAACATTAGAAAATGAGAAAATTTTTAGAAAAACCTACCAATTTTGGGAAAGCAGGATGTTGCTACTATGGTTTCAAAGTCAGGATTAAGCAGTATTAAGCCCCTTTTGTGTGTGTACACTGTTCAACTCATAATGTCTGAATCATCCATAACATGAATTTTGGGATCAGAATTAGGTGAGCAGAATTCTTGCACCATTTTAGTATTTAAGTTCTCAGATGATCATTTCAGTTTAAAATGTCATCTGAATTTCAAAATTTCTGTCAAGATAAGTTTTTGTAAGCTAGGCAAAAAAATATGCATGAATGAAAAGGGTGGTATTTGCTGAAGATACAAAAACATAACTATGCATGCAAAAACAGTTACAGATAATAAAAGATAAAGACTACTTTTCCCACACCTCCTTATTTAAAAGAAACTTTTTAAAGTTGTATGTATAGGAAAACAAAGAACAAGAGAACCTTTGTATACTTGCAAAGATGCAGCACCAAGAAATGCATTGAACAATGTGCCCCTTGATAGAAAGCTTGTTAGAGAGCGAAAAACTACAGTCCAGTAAATCGGGCAGTAGCTTGATAATTTGTAAAATTTACACTGGAACATCCTGGCGCAAATATATCCCAGGTAGCTTAACAAAGATCTGCTAGCACAACCTGAGACAGTTCAAGTTTGTGTGCTAGTTTCAAGTTCATGAAAATTGAATACAAGTTTTGCTATTAAGTACAGGATCTGGTCTAGAAAAAAGTAAAATCTAAGCATTAAATATCATGAGTCATAAGAAATAAGCCTCTCTAAAATGGAAAAGAGCATGGAAATTAGCAAAGGAAATAAACCAAGGTTTTGAAAGAGGGTATAGATAGCCAGTCATCCTTTTCTATAAGGAAGACAGTGTTTTATGTGACTTCTTCCACTGAAGTAGCAGTAAATTGAAGGAATTACATGTTCATATTTTTTCACACTATAAAAATAAGCTAGTGATCCAGTTCATCATTCTATGTTTTGGACATTTTCTAAAAAACAAAAAAATTCAAAGTGCTTCAACACTCAAAGTTTTTTGTTCAAATATTCCAAAGCTTTTGTAAAAATGACAACACTGATAGACTTTGTGATTTCTAGCCCATGATTTGTCAGTGAGAGCACAGTACACAAAGTGTACACATGCACACACAGAGTCGTGTGTACTCACAGGCTGGGGTTGGTTTTTTTCTTTTCAGAAAACAGTGAAAATCCTGTATTTTAATCCATCAAAATTCAACCATCCTCAATTTTAAGTGAACATCTGCTTTCATCTAGGAAACATCTTAAACTTTTTGACAGTTAAAAGAACTGTAATCCCTAGAGACAAACACTTTTCAGAGAAAATTCATATCGTGGATGGCATTATGGTAGGAAACTGCAGCATGCTGTATGCAGTTGTAAGTGAACACAGAGCATAGTTATCTCCATAAACTCTATGGAACTTCAGTATTTGACTCAGTAGAAAATAAAATAGCTGAAACCTAATTAAAAATGCTAGTTAAGTTTCTATAAAGTCCCTAGGCAGATTATTAGCAGTATTGCCAAAAATATCAAAGGGTTAAGTCTACAATTTTTTGTAATCAATTTTCATTTATAGTCCTTGTTTAATAGTGTTTGAAGTCAGCTTTCCCAGCTAGTAGAGGACAGATACGATCAACTTCTCAGTGCAACTTACAAAAACAGGAACGTGTAAAACATTCTATTTAGGTTTTTAGCCATTCTAAAAACTGTGGGGTTTAATCTGTAGGTTGCAATCTACTATCACTTATCATATCACTTGAGTTACATGTTGTATTATGTTTTGAACTGAAACAGATGTAAGGTGTGGGCTCACTCTTGTTCAGGCACCCGGACCATGATCTTTTGTTCTTCCCAAGAACACAGTAAGCGTTCAGCACGCTCCTAGGAATCAGGAGCTCCCTCTGCCTCTGCCAGTGAGTTCTAGCTCGTCTTTAATATTGTCTTCAAATTATGTTTCTCTTTTGTCCTGTAATACTGGACTTTAAGTTGCAGTGAAATTCTGTTGGAACAATACAAACAGAAAATACTTTAATAAGTATTCACATGCTGTGAGTCAGGATGTAAACACAGCAGCACTGAGTTAAAAGAATGGCATTGCTTCACTGGCCTAAGTGATCACTAGCAAAAGAAGGATTCAAATAATAACATAATGAGGTTTATTTTTATAAGTTCCTGTAGACAAGATCCCCAGTGATTTAGTTGCCACGCTCCTTTTCAAAGGTGCTCGGTACCTCCATTTCTTATTGAATTTAATGAGAAAAGAGCTTGTTCGAATTCTACCAGTGCCTCATGTATCTTCTGAATAGTGCCAGCCTATATGAGAATTACTGAATGCAATTAAGTTAATTTCTTTAAACCTTGCAGTAAATCAGGGTAGTTATCTCCATCAGGCAAAGAAAAAAAGTTCTCTGGAACAGGTATATCAAAACTGTTATGTGTTGAACTTGTCCATGCATGGTTAAGTGCATCATATTATCTTTATTAGTAATTATTATCCTTGATAACAATGATTACCCTTGAAGTACATCTCTGTATGTATAAGTATATTGGTGTGTGACCAAATCCAAACAAAACATGACAGTCATACAAGCCAGCTGAGCTGCTGTGATATGGCTGACATAAATATCGTAGTAAAAGATGTTAGAACATTGACATTAGACACTTACCAAACAGCTCGTGCAGTTTAGGATGCCACTTCTTCCAGTTTATCTGTCACGTGCCCTCCAGGAATTACTCCACACCAGAACTGCTGAAATAGAACCTGAGCACTTTAGTCTACCAGGCTGGGCCTGAGAGACAAAATAATAGTTAAACCAAGACATCGGAGTTTTCACTGAAGCACCTGAGAAGTGTCAACACATTTTGTTTTAATAAATGATTCTGGTTGTTGAGTACAACATGCTAGTTAGCTACTGGTTCCTTCCCATATCTGATTTTTAAGGTAATGAATTTCATCTCACAACTGGGATGGATAGGAAAGTACATGTAGAGATTTATCAGCTGAGTTCAGCTTAAAAGATGTCTTCTGAGTTGATTATGTTAGATGTTCTTCGCACTGCCCCAGACAAAGTTTTTCACCTTATCTGAAATATAGAAACATATTTGGCAAGTTAACAACTAAAGTTAATGATTCTGCATAGGCAGTATGATGTACTTTCCAGTAATGTCAGAATTCTTTAATTTTTTTCCTGCATTCTTAGGTGCTAAACATTATGTCATTTCAAACAATCCCCTTGGAGACATACAGAATTTTTCTCATGGGTTTTCTGTTCTTCCAATCCCATATGTCCCTAGCAAATTGTTTTACATGGGCGATTGCATCTTACAAAGCAAGAATAGACAAGAACAGTTCAAACGTAGATAATTTCCTGAATTTCCTGAAATTTCTCCCCCTTCTCTCAACCACTATTTTTTTTGCTTGCTCATGTGAATGAAAAATTCAGAAATTATTCTTCATATCCCTGCTTCTAATTTGAGTTTGTAATTATAACCTTATATCATATCATTTATTTTAAGATTAAATTTCTGCTGATCTCTGCAAATTTTCTCCTTCAAGTATATACACAGATAATTCTCTTTAAAAGAAAAATGCAAATGCCATAATGAGAGAAATGTCTCTCTCCTCATACGTTTTCTCTGACATGAATTGCAGGAAATACAGTTTACTGTGTTTTGCAAAACTTGAGGCTGTATACTGGGCACAGCTATTAATGAAAGACAGTTACAGTGCAGACTGAATGACTGAGACCAAGATAAATGTAAGCATAGATAACAGACAAATGCAAGAAGACGGTATTTGCAACTTGTTAATCTTGACTATCAAGAGTTAGTTCTGTAAATAAAATTAGCCTGCATCACTTTCTTTATCATTGCAAAAACATGTGAAGAGCTCCCAAGTTTCATGTGTGGCAGTTCACTTGGTGTCTGTCAGAACTAGAGCTTCCTTCTTTGCTGTCTTGTTGACTCACCCCAGCCCAAGTAAGCTGGAAGACAAGGAAAGGTGTGCCTGCTGAGCTAGCTGTACATGGATACATACCTGCATCCGCAGCAAGAACAGGGAAGAAATTGCATCAAATTAAAAATTCTTTAGAAAAAGACACCAAAATTATCTGGAACTAGCCAAATGAGCAGCATGTTACCCAGAGCTGTAGAATAACCTTGTACACTCATTCATTCTAATGAAGAGTGTTAATCTTCCACCCACAATTTGCAAGTGATCATAAAGCTCCATTAACCATAGACATGTTTCTGCCAAGAACTCCCCTTTCATTCATTCTTGTCTTTAGTTCAGCATTTTATCTAAACAGTCCATCATAAGAGTAATGTTCTTGAAAATAATATTTACCATATTATAATGTTATTTTTTTTCTTCTTTTTTTTTAAAAACAGAAGATAAGTCTTTACTGCCTACCAGAAATCATTTGAAATCTGGACATTATTCTCTGTTCATTGTTCTTTCAATCTAGCCACTGCTGTGAAAGATAATAA